>JAHLSL010000006.1:24033188-24121896 GCA_025920805.1 Petroica traversi | reverse complement strand
AACTTCCACGAGAACAAAGTGAACGCTGTGAATGGGCACCACCAGCCGCCGCACCCGGCGCGCAGCCCGCACCCGCCCCCGGCGTCGCCCCAGCAGCACCAGTACCACCCGGGCCGCAGGAAACGGGAGAATAAAGCCAGCACCTATGGGATGAATTACCTGCTCTCCGGCAGCCGCGGCGTCGCCGTCAACAACTCCCCCCACCAGCAGCGGCAGCCGCCTCAGCCAGCGCTGCAGAGCCCCGGCACCCCCTGGAAGACCAGGAAATACAGCCCGGGCGTGCAGGGGTGAGCAGCCGGGCTCCGGGGGCTGCTGCAGCTCCAGAGGGAAGGGGCGCCTCGGCCGCCTCTCCTGCGGCTCCTCCGGGCAAGGGGGCGGTGGGTTGGGATCACACGGACTGCTCTGGAGCGGCAGGGATGCCGGTGGTTGGGGATAGATGATAGGGCAGAAAGCCGTGCCCTTTTGTAAATCACCTTGGTCTGTGCCGGCTGGGTGGCTCCTGGCAGAAGCGGCGATTCAGGCAGTGCCAGGGAACCCGCCGATACAGGGGGTTAGGCCTTGCCTTGTAGTAGGTTGGGAGGTGAAGTTGGCAGGCCATTATCAGAGGTCACCTACAATAATGAAAGCAAGGATATGTGCAGGATGCTTGTCAGAGCTACCAGGTGTCAATTCAGATTATAAGGGGGAAGTGGAAGGCTTCAGTTCAGAGGAACTCAAAAGCCTTATGTTAATTTTTGAGTGCCTCTACTTAGGCTGCAGCAAGCTGGTTAGCTTGAGGAGTGTTAGGAGCATCACTTGAAAGGGAGGTGCCCAGTTCTGTCTGAGATAGGCATGAAAGTCAGTGTGGTCTAAGAACAGTTCTCTCAATTGTGCTTTAGTGCTAGGATGGGTTGAGCCAGCCAATACCTGTACAGAAATCTTGTCTTTATGAAGAGAAAACTTCTGTGAAGCTTACCATATCTCATAAGCCATACTTTTCTCGTATAAATGGATAGTTACAAAGGATGAGTATTCAGTTTGATCAGATTGGCATGGAGGAGAGACTAAAAATGAACAATATGTGTCTGGGATGCTCTATGAGATGGCTGTATTTCACCTGTCAAATTTCATTCAATCAAGGGGAAATGTTACTTTCTAAAGTTAAGGTTATTTTATTCTTGGAAAAAATGCTAGCTGCATTGACTGACTGTAGCAGATTTCTGATGTCACTTCAAAAATAGTTTCTTGGAACATCCTAACATCAAGACCCTTGGATGCCTGTGGAATAAAGGCACTCCATATTTGTTGAAGAGAAATAGCTAAAGATAAAAGGGCATGAGATGGAGATTTTTGAGTGAGACATTTAACTTAAGCATAGTGTCTTCCTTTTCTCTTTTGTGTAGTACTGTCAGGTGCTGAGCATGTTAAAAGTTATGAAGAAGTATTAGAAGATATTTTTAAAGTTCTGTGTTTGCGAACTTTAGTCTCAAGAGGGGGAGGAAAAGACTTGTGACTACTACATTTTAATTCCAGACTGACACTGGAAATTCAAATTTCTTACAAAAAGCTAGAATTTAAATCTTTAGGGGTGTCTTGTGCTAGGAGCTGTCAGTCCTAGTCTAAGAAGTTTGTATGTCTAACGTTTCAATAGGATCTTTAATGTGAAGGTTTTGTTTCATTTTCACAGAGATGTGGTAGAGCACGGAGTTACCTTTTAAATTTAAGTCAGTGTAAGTGAGGCAGATCTCCAGGTAGGGGGAGAAAGGAGCAGCCCAAGTTCACCCAGCAAGTCTGGCAAATGGCAAACCTGTGAATCAAATCTGGGCATTGCAAGTTCTGTCCTGTAGCTGCTATGCAGCATCACCTGTGCCATTCACATATCTTTATTTTTTATCTTCTGTCCATCCATTTTCTTTTAGCTTTCCTTTAATAGTGTCTATACCAGTCTTCTGTAGAGAATCCATACATGAGAAAGTTGTTCGGCTGAGATTCAGTTGGACTATTCAGTTCCGTAATGAACGTAGTTCTTTTGTTGATGTGTTAATGACAAGTTTTCTGCTAAATGCTTTGAAAGTGGAAGTTGTGTTTCCTGATCTACTGTCAAGGATCTCTGTTACAAAAGCACGACCCTCTTCTGGGAATAAGTTATCAGTAGCTATAGCATATGTGATCCTGTAGTTCCAGAGCATTCCTTAAAGTAGCAGGGAACTAACTAGTGCTGAAGGAGAGCATAAATCTTGAAACCACAGACCTAAATATGACAAGCAGTTTCTGCCTTAAAGTTTGTGTTCTGTTACTCAGATGAATCTTGGAAAATTGTGTATTCTTAAGCAAATTTCTATTTAGTGTTAGTAATTTTTTATGAAGTGCTTGCATGATTGAAATAAGAACACTGGCACTGATGGAGTGGATTTAGATATCTATCTTCTGCAGTAATTCCTGTTTAGTGGTGAGCTTAACTTGTTTCCTGAAGCCTGGCTGCTGCGTTATTTGTCAGTTCAAATAAAAATGCACTGAAAAGGCAGGGATAGGGACAGATCCCTGCAGAAGTTTCTTGTGGGTCCCTTATGTTCCTTTAGTTGCATGCTGTTCCCTGGAACTGTCAGCGGGGTCCTGAAGTATCACTTTGAAAACTCATCATCTGTTGACAAAGCATCTTCAGTGTTGCCACACTGGTAAATGCAACTGTTGAAAAATGTGATCCTGAAAATCTTCAGCTGCAGTCTGGTTTGGACATTGATTATAGGAAGGGCTTGATCTTAGGTGCTCTTATGCTCATCCTGTACATGAATGGTAGAGCTTACTCTGCTGTGAATATTGTTGGTTAAAGAATGTTTTTCAACATGCTGAAATGTCCAAGGGATATGCAGTGGCTCACAGTGTTACTGTATTGTCTTTTGGTAACAGAGTAAGAAGGGTAATCTCTGCTAGCCCTCTCCCAGGCTGCAGTCACAGTTCTGATGAATTGCCTGCGTGCCTTGAAATAGTACTGTGCTCTGCTTTCTCACTCAGAGCTGAGGATGGTCTGTAGCACTGCAAGTCATTCTTTTATTCACACTGCTTGTAGTCAATGGCTTTGTAATGGTAGGTGTGGTGATGTTTAGGAATACTGTATGAACGCTGTGTTTTCCTCAGTTTTATATACAGCATTCCTTTTTTTCCTGTGACCTCATACTTTCACCACTTTGAAAGCAGCATGGCAATCTTTGTAAAGGAAATTTTTCACATGAAACAGAAGAGTGAGTAGCTGTGCTTGGTTAGATTTGATCCATAAGCTGTGCTTACGGATGCCCTAGACTATCCTGTGTTATGCTTTCACAGAATTTTGGAAGGTAGAAAGTGAGGCGATTGAAGCCATATTTATTCCAGTGCTTCAGCAGAGTGATTAATATAGCAACAGTGGGAATTCCTGTATGCCTGGGTTTAGTTTAGGGCTACAGATGACAAAATGATTGGTTTCAGATGCAAGAGAGAGTCCTTTAATAGTATGATGCTAATTCAAACTCTTGTGATTGTAGTTCAGAACTACATGTTATTTTTTGGTACTAAAGTATTCTCTCGTGTGGTTTAAAACTACCTTAGCCTCTTTGTTCAGCAAGTACCTTCTGTTTCTCTGAAGTCAGTATTTTAAATATATCTGGGTAATTTAAGCATCCAGAGAGTTTAAAAGTATTAGAATATTGTTCAGATATTATTTCAAAATATGGCATCAAGCTGTTCTAAACTTTTTGCTAAGGCTGCTACTGCCTTTGTTTGGATGCACAGCTAATAGAGTTCTTTCTCCGAAGATGTAGCTAAGAGCTTGTGAATAGTATAAAATCTCATCAGATTTAAATATTTTGCTTCTTAATATTTAACAAAGTAAGTAAAAAAAATTAAAGCATTTTTAACAATATGAGTCTGTTCTGGTCAGAACTTTCAACTAAGTCTGATAGTAGATGTTGTATGAGATTAGTGCTGAAATACCTAGCATATCTGCTTGGCACATTACAGTGCTGTGCAGAAACAACAGAACTGGCTTGTTGAGGATTAGTTTGGATACCAGAACTGTTATGATACATTGGAATGGTGCTCTGCCTGGACTAATTAGTGTTGCATAGTGTCTGATGGCTTCCTGCATTCATTTCCCACCCACCCCCCCCATATAGCTGTTGTCTCTAACTCTCTCTTGATAATGATACGCAAGTTCTCCTGTAGAGTACTAGAGCACCAAGACCTCTGCATTTCCTTAGGTTGAAGGAGGATTCAGGGCAGAATTCCCTGGTGACTACAGCAGGTACTCGGGGAGAGTTTTCATAAGCCAGATAAGCTTATGACAGTGCTTTCCCGGAAGAGTTGCTTCAGTGTTCACCACTTTGCAGCTGAATGATACTGTGTACAAAAAGTGGTGTCCAGATACATGGTGGTGCTCCTGTATGCTAAGCCTATATTTATTAGGTCATCTTTATTTCTTCACCTCTATGCTGTGTTTCTAATTCCAGTCTTACAGGTTTTTTTGTCTTTTTGATATATTTCAGAACTTTAACTAAGATAAAATTAATTACAGTTTAGTGCAATGCAGTATTAAAAATCCACTGCGTTCAGGACTGTGCATAGCTCCAGTTGCATGTTTGTCAACCCTTGCTTTTTATTTTCCTGCTGTCAGAACTGTCAGATACAAGTTAATGTGTGGGGATGGCACATTGTCAGCCCCTTCTGCAAATTTGGTTTCCTCTACCTTGAGCTAAATGAATGTAGACTTTGGAAATGCTCTGAAGCCTTAACTGTCTACCATGAGATGTCCAGCTCTTGTGAGGGCTTCAGGGGCCTCCTGAGGGTGGTTATTCTTAACTCCTCCCTGTGCTTAACAGTGCTGTCTTGCTCCAGCACCTCCCAGTAAAGATTCAACACAGTGGACTATGCTTCACCCACACTGTCCAGTCATTGGTGTCGGCTGTCTGTGGTGCTAGGTAGACACCTGTAGTGGAGGTGTTAATGTAGCAGGCAGGTGGTGCTGGCATGGTACACTCAGTTCTTGTTCTGCTTAACTGTAGGGTCAGGGTAGAACTAGGCAGTATATGCTGGAGTGTATGCAAGAAGAAGCATGGAAGTAGTTGCCTGTTAGTCATAGTAAATTTCTGGAGAGAGCATCAGGGTGTACTTGAGTGGATTGTTTTCATGCCTAAAGGCTGGTATGAAGGAAAGTTTCAGGGTAGCTGCTGGATGAATTTTCAGAAGAACAGGACATCTCTTTTTTTTTTTTTTCTGTGGTCAGATAAGTTGCCTTGGTAAAGCACAAAGTTTCCATGCAAAGTGGATACGTAGTGTAGAGTTATAGACTGATGCTTTGGGGAGTGGAATGAAAGGAATGTTGTGGCAGCAGAAGGCTCCAGAGTCACTAGAGGTACTAAAGGTCAGAAAGGCTGAGCTACAGTAGTAAAACATGAGAAGGCCATGCATGACAGGTGTTCACATCTGTGTGTAAAGGAGAAGGGGACAAGTTTGGAGCAGTTTAATCCTGGCATCAGCCTCATGGTGTTTTTGCCAGTTGTTAGGCTTTGGCAGTAGAGAATTTGGCACTAAGAACATCAACAGCTGTACTGGGTGAGACCCTTAGAAGGCCAATGCCAAATATTGGGAAAAGTGTATATCAACATTAGCTTGTGGTGATATTTCCTGGAAGCATCTCTCAGCTTGGAATTATCTATGGTTCTTGGACTACCTGGGCTATAGGCAGTGCATTTTTATGCTTGTTGCAGATTTTGTGTATGAATTTGTCTTGTCTTGAGCTTTTGTGATCTGGGATTAGCAATGACCTTTGAGAAGACGTTCTTCGGTAAAGCTATGCATTATGTAAAGTTTTGTTTTGTTTTTTTCTCCTGAGACTGTCACTAGGATTGTAGTGGCTGCCAAATGCAGATCTGTGTGTTACAGAGGCAGATAGTGGCTTTTTTTAGGGGACTTGAAAAAGGAGGTGAGAAGGAGGTTGAATCACCTGACAGTTGTTTGTCTGTTTAATCATTTCTTGTATTGAACTTGTTTTCTGCTTTTAGATATTTATCTCCTCTGTATCCTTCGCAGTCCTGTTTTATCTTTGGGACTCACATGAACCAGACCAGTGTGTGATAGTGTCACAGTATTCCTGCATCTTGGGCTATCTTGTTCTATCTTGTACTTTGTCTGTTGATTACTAACATGGAACTTGCCTGATGTTTTTGTGCTTTGAGGCTTCACTGGTGATCTTCCTTTAATATGAAAACTAAGAGTTCCAGCTGCTTGTTTCCTGTTTAAAACAATTCTGTATCTTTATGAAGGGTCTTTCCCCTCATCCTGTGTCAGATCAGTTTCATCCTAAGCCTGCATAAGGGCGTGTGGGGCTGTTGTCAAATGCCATTTGGAAATCCAAGAAAATAACAGATTTTCCTTTATGGTTCTCTGATTCTTCCAAGTAGCTCTGAATAGACAGTGCTTCCACTTATGATAGTTATGTTAGCATCTTGATATTGTCAGAACTATTCATTTGTTGCACTGATTCTACTTTCGGTTACTTTGACTATTTTGAATGTCAAAGCTAATCCTTTCAAATTAAAAAAAGAAAGATAACTACTTACTGTTCTGGTATGCAGTATCAAGTGAGCGTGACTTCTGCTGAATACTGAATTACCAGGAATAGGTTTTGCTGTGAGGTATTTTCTATTAAAAAGTTTGGGACAAGTTCTCTATATAGTTGTGGATCAAGGAAACCTCTGAGGAATTAAAAAATATAAAATACTAGCTTCTCTGTATGTTATGCGTTGGGATCACTTAACTTTCTCTGTACTGATCACTTAATTCACTTAACAGAAGCAGGTTTTTGGGCTCTTGAACTAGTTTAGCCTTTCTCAGTCATAGCTTTGCATCTCGTTAAGTTGTTCCTCATAATCGTTTTTGATATCCTTAATCTTCCAATCCTCTTTTCCTGCTTTGTATGTGACTTCAGGGTTTCTGAAGACATCTTCTGATGGAATCCTATGACAAGGTAGTCAAAGTTCTTTTTTTCCCCTTAAAACCTGGTTAGTGATGCACACTAAACAACCAGTACGATATCTTTACAAGTGTCTGAAATGCATTGTTCTTTTGGTTATGATTTTAAAGGGGCTTCCTCTTTTATAAGGCCAACTGCAGCAGTACTTACATCCAGAAAAGACTTTCCTAGCTTTTTTTTGCCTTGTGAAGATGCTAACTTCAAATGTGAAGGGTTTGCTGCCAGTAGGGCTTTGATGGGTGCATTTTGAGTTAGAGTCTGCTGCTCAGGATTATGTCAAGAGTTGCTTCTCCTTAGTGTTTCAGTGGCTAACCTGGTGTAGTGAATACCTGATCTACATGGACATAATTAATCTCTCATCACTAGTATGTTTCTGCTGTTGCAGTCTGACTTGTCTGGGATGTTAATAGCTTGCTATCTTTGGGCATTTGGAAAAGAATGGTATTAAGACAGGCATTTCAGGGTTTAATGGTTCTATTTATTGGCATAGCAAGCTTGCTGATTCAGTCCCAAGGTTTAATGTATGGCATTCTCCTTCACTGGTACAGCAAACCAATTGAGATGTTTTCTTGGTGGTGTAGGGAAGTCCATCAGCCCAAGTCAGGAGTAATGTAGTTCAGAAGTTTGCACAGCAGATCCACATTGCCATGTATTAAATTGGAGATGTACATCTGCTTATTTTTAAAGTTTTTTATGATGCAGCTTTTTCAAAGTGCATCCAGCCATTAATAAGGTAATTGGTTGAGTTTCATGGAATTGACGTAGTTTGCAAAAATAGATCAGTTTCTAATTTTTTTCGAAATGCAGACTAATTCTGTTACTTAGGTCTGGAAATTTGCAGTGTAAATGAATCCAACAAACTTAGTTTGAGTGCGTCAACTGTCAAGGTGTTCCTAAGCGGTAAAATCTAATTGACAAGAAACTTGGTCTGAAGTTAGGATGGGCTTTGACTTGCAGGACTGTGGGGCAAAGAGAGAGCTTGGAGAGGAAATAAGCACAATATGATCTCTTGTGGAAAGGGTACAATATATTTTATAAACTATTCTTTGTTCTGTGGATCAGAACAAAGTACTTTTTTCTTCCATTTTCTCCTTTGTAGCTAACTTGCAAAGTAAGCTCAGCTCTTACTTGAGTTTGGTATTTAGGGTACATGTCTGTAAAATAATTCACAGCTCTGATTCATAAGTTCTGTATAGTTGAGATTTTTTTTTTGTTCTGCCAGTCTTTGTAGTTTGCTGCCTTCTGTACAATTACAGTGACAAAGATAATTGCTGTCTGAATAACACAGTAGTATGAGACTGATTTGGTGCAGCAGTACAGTCTGTGAATGTAGCACTGTGTTTTCACAGTTTCTCTCATCTGTAAGCTTAGAACATTGCACAGAGCATGAAGTAGTACTGCCTGAGCCTTACTGGTGTTGAGGAGGACTAGTATACAAAGGTAAAGACATCTGATGGGTGTTGTATTTTAGCCCCTTTTGCAGATGTCTTAGTCTTAGATCATACTGGGAAAAGTCTGTCTCAGAATGCATGATTTCTTTCACACTCACTCTTTATATATATTCTACTTTATTTCACTCAACTGTGTTCCTTAGTTAGACTGTAAGACTAACTGATTTCAGCTATTGAATGCATTTGATTGTTGTAGTGTGAGGTTTCACCTGCATTTCCATGATAATGCAATTGTGTTTTGCTCTAGTTACAGGAGAAGGTACAGTTCAATGGATTGCCAAAATATGTGCAGTGGCTGCTGTGCTTTTCATCATTTAGTCTCAAGACAGTGAAGTCCTCACATGTGTTTTGGAGCCCCTGCTTCATTGAAGGAATGTATTCTATGACTTGAAACCTTTATTTCAACAGAAATTCTTTTGAGGTGCTACCTATACCTCCCCATTTCTTTATTTCCCTTTTCTACATACCCCTAGTGCTAGACCCCCACGCTTTGACTGTGGCATCTGTTCTTTCCTTTTACAAGGATTCTTGGATGATGTGTTAGACTTCAGCTAGAAAAATACTCATTCTTGTAAATAAAGAATATGTTTTTAAAAAGCATTAGTTGTGCCACATAAAAGAAGCAAACATGTTTCTGCCTGTTCCTTTAGAATAAATAGTTGTGCTTAGTAGCATAGGAACCTGGTTGCTTACTTGAGGGAACAAAGTCTGTAACTTTTCATTTGCCTTCTAGTTTGCTGATGATGTTTTAGAATTTAATTTCATTGCATTGAAGTTAGCCCTTGAAGAAATAATAATCTTGTGTATAGTAATATTTGGAGTAAATGAGTAAAATGGATGATCTCCTTTCTTAGAAACCTGGTTTTAAGGAAAAACATTGAAAAAGTCTGAGGATGTCACCTTAGTGTTATTTTAACCTAGAGACTAGAAGTGTAGCTGCCTTTCCTAAAATAGTAAAAGGGTTAATTTTTTGATAAACAGAAGATGTTAATTCTTAGTTCAGCCTGTAAGCAGCAGATGCTTGCTGTGCTTAGTATAATAACATCAGTAATAACAAAAGTGGATGGCAGGATCCTCCAGGCTGTTAAAATTAGCAGCCAGAATAATGCAGCAAGTACAAGTAGCCTCTCTTCTCCATCCCTGTGTTCTAATCTTTGTCATCTTATATTAGATAAGAGTACAGTTATAGTTTACCAACAAGTTTTTCTCAATATTTCTATAAATAAGTAAAACTGTCTTGTGAAAAAGTTGATTAAAAGGTCTACATTTGCTAGTAAAGTAATACAGTAGGCATCTTAAAATGTTACAGGAGATAGCTAGGTGCTGGGATGCTCTTGGGAGTCGAAATTTTTTAAGAGGCCAGAAGGAAATTGAGAAGATTGACTTGTCTATATGTTGAAAGAAGTTCTAGTAAAAGAAGAGTTAGGATGTTACTTGTATCTGCATGTACATCAGGTGCTGCAAATGGAAATTGTGTTCCTGATGGTTGAAATACTGTCACAGTCCTGACTTAAGAAGTGCTTATGAAAATCATAGAGGCTACATGGACAAAATACTTAGGTAAAAACTATCCCTGTATTGTCTGGCTGAATATTGCACTGTTATCTGTTTTTTCCAGACACTGCATTATTCTTTCAGCTAGTAAGAAGTTGTGCTGGGATTAGTCCTGAACAGCATACAGGATCTTGTTTTATATATATATAAGAGCTGGGTGTTTTTTGTGACAATGTTCCAGTAACCTTGTCTGAGCAAAGATGTTTACAAAAATGCAAACTACTGTAACATTAAATTTTTAAAAAGCATCTCTATTTTGAGAGGCTTCTCAGGTGAAAACTGAAAGGTAAACTGCTACAGTGGTTGTGTTGTCATATGCTGACTGTGAGTACAGCATTTATTCTTATCCAGAAGGACATACACTAAGAAGATGAAGTACAAACTGTACATCTCTAAGAAGATGAAGTACAAACTGTTGAATTAAGGAAAACTGGAAAGAGCAAACAAAATAGAAGTCATTTAAGACAGAGGGGTTGAGAACTGGTTTGCTAAATGCATTAAAACCTGAAAGTCTTGCACATCAAAATCAAGAAACTTGCCAGAGTCAGTAGAGCTCAGAGAGAGACGTGAAAGGGCACTTGGGGGAAGACAGATCATGTAGTAAGAACTAAGTGAACTAATTGCTTTCTGTCAGAGAAGGACTTAAGAGACTTCTCAGAATTTTCTTTGACTGCAGGCAGCTGCAATTTTAAATTTCAATAAGAGTTTAAATCCCTTCAGCAGAATGATACCTGTTCTACACCCATGTCTTGTGGTATCTGCCAAAGAATTTCAGAGGAATTAGCTGTAAGTGTGGTTGAACTCTAAATGAGCTTTGATAGCTGCACCTTTGCTGTTGTCTCGTGCAGACTGAAGCGTTAAACCAAGTACTGCATTGCCAGTGTAAGGTAGAAAATATGAACCTGACTTCATAATAAAAAGCAGATCAGGGAACGAAATGTAGACTAGTGATGATTGATGCTCTTCTGAGTCTTTCATGATGTGGTTAACTATTGTGACAGTGTTAATCATCTGAAGAGAGGCTCAGTGGGGCATCAAAGCTAGAGTACTTGTGTGCTGGCTATTTTTCTGAGCTCACTGATGCACTGGGGCTGCTTTTGAAAGGCTGTGCTGTGTGTGGTAGGGGTTGTGATGGGGCCGGAGACCCCTTTTATTCTCTTCCCTAATACAGGATGGCTACTGTAAATACATTTTTTCCTGGAATCTCTGAAATCCTGGAGTAGTTGTATGGGGCTGATACCGTAAAAAAACAGAACTTCTTGCATGACCAAATATAAAGAAAGGGTCTAGTACGTTTTGATAAAGGTAGTTGTGTCTCACAGGTCTCATTTTCTTGAAGGATTAATTGTTAATCCGTATTCCTGTGTTCAGTTTGATAACACAGCTGCTGAATTTTTTTCGGAAGAATGAGATTTTTTATAAGATTTTGTATAAACCAAACATTTACAGGTTTACTGGGTTAACTGCTTAGAAATAACCAAGGGAAAGAATAAATTATTTACTTTATAAAAAGGGAAAGTTACAAATAGAATTACTCAAGACTGTGCTCAATATATTCATAAATACCTGGAGGAAAGAAATGAGTGAGAAAAGGATAGAAAGGATAATAGAAAGCTAGAGCTGACTGCAGACAGAAACAGTGGGATTTCATTAGATTATAAAATTTCTGGTAAAATTAAATTCTAGTCAATACAGAATCATGACTGAAGAAAAAATAATTTGGGCTGAATGTACATAGTAGGTGAGCTTTATATAGGTGGTTTTGTTCAGAAAAAACCTTGAAGCTCCTTCATAGTGGTCTCTTTTAAAGAGCAGCTGTGTGCTCAGGTACCCTCAAGCAGCAGCAATATTCACAGGTGTAGGGACAATATGGAAACAGGTGTGTGTCCTGGACTGAATGGCAGAATTACGTGTTGGCTCTGTGTGTTTCTGCCCATTTGTCAGAAAACATGGTGCAAATTGAGAACAAGCTGAAGAAGGTTAGCAAGGATCAAGCTTTGGACTTGCACTTGTGGAAGGAGACAGAAAGCCTTGAGGATTAGAAACTTGGAAAACTGCTGGTGGATAGAGACAAATGGATTGAGAGCCTGAGAATTCTTTTATTTTGAGATGAACTGCCAGTAACAACTTCTTTTTGCCCCAAGTAAAAACATCAGATAAAATCATTAGCAGGCAGCAGTTTAAAATAAAACTCTCTTGATTGTGATGCATATTGAAATTCTCATGGAATATCATGAATAACAAAGCAGAAATGGACTGAAAGGCCTGGAAAAATCTATGGAATGAAGTTCTTTGAGCTAATAGGTATCATGGTTGGAATTCACCCTGAAAGTATGCCAGATGAAGTTACTGGAGGCTTGGAAGGATGGCTGCCCCCTTACTTTTCCTTCCTTTTCTTCCTTTCACCATGTATCTGCCAACTGCAGATTGTTATAGGCAGGAGAGTAGGAAGACTTTAGTTTGTCCACACTGCTGTTAGGTGTATTCAGGTATTTTATTCATTGGTCTTCTTGTCTTGGAAAGGTAGAAAAATAGCATACTTTCTATAAACAAAACAAAATAAGAGCATGTTAGTTTGTATTTTCTGTCTGGTTCTAAACTTTTGAAATCAAGTAGATTTAGCAACAAATTGAAATGTCGGGCAAATGTGCTGTGTAGTTAGTTAAATGTTCAGCTGTGGGTCCAGGCTCAGTTAATGATGAAAAGGGCAAACAGTAATTGAAAAAACGTATGCTTTTTGGAAGCATCTTTGTACTTTGCTGCTAAAATATCTTTGTTTATGGAAAGTAATACTGGCAATTTAAAATTAGGCATGTGGTCTCTTGGAAGTTACCTGCTAGCAGGGGAATTACCTAGTAAAATGAATTGCAAAAGTCTCAGATGAAGAGTCGAGTTCTACTAGAGAGGTATTAAATTTTTGTTTTGGAAGGCTAAGTATTTAAACTCTAGATTGATTTTTTTTTGAGTTGAAGACAGGATTTGGTTTTAACTATTATGTTGACTAGATACATTTCATGAGTTAAGACAGAAATCTTAGAAATATGTCTACATCAAAAAGATGTTTTGGAAAAATGTCACAGTAGTAGTTATTTGCATTTTTGTTTGGCATGGCTTGATGCTTTTCCATTGAAGGCAAACATGATATTTCACCTGAAAGCTCAAATTTGGCAGCAGGAGTTCTACAGTTTTGGTAGATGTGATACAAAAGGGCTTAAGGTGTGTAAGGTTCCAGTGTCATTACTCCTCATGTGACCCTGGTATAAAAATACTTTACACTTGAGAATATATTGAACATTTCTCACTTTGAGTTCAGGTGGAAGGTCACTTTCTATATGAATGAATGACTTATGAAGGACTTGAGTGTCAAAGGAATGTCTATTTATCAAAGTGGATGTTTTTACATCAAAAATACTCAAATGTCCTTTTTATGATCCTCTGCAAAAACTCATTAATGCCTGTTTGCATTCTTGCAAACTGTTTGCAGTCTGTGTAAACTGTGTAAACTGCCACATACATAGAAGTAAGAACTTCAACAGGATAAACCTGCTTGAAGACTTTAGTTGGACTTGTGCTGCTTCACATTTGCATCATTATGTAGTTTTTAAGACTCAGCTTGGTTTTTTAAAGAAAATAATCTTTGAGAATCAGGAATTGAATTTGGCCTTTACTATTGAGCCAGTAAGAAATCTAGTAAAATTTCTACTAGAGTTAGTATTCTGAGCTCTTTTTTGTTAAAGGATGATATTAAATAAGCCTATGGCCCATTTCTTGTAAAATTTATTGTAATGGTTGAATTGTCACTTTAACTGATCCTGCTTTCTCCATTAGACTGCATGAAGAAATCATTGACTTCTATGACTTCATGTCCCCTCGTCCTGAAGAAGCAGCTATGAGGAGAGAAGTGGTAAAAAGGATAGAAACAGTCATCAAAGATCTTTGGCCTACAGCTGATGTGAGTGTAGCTTCAGTTGTGATTTGCTTCTCTAGTAAATTGTAGAGCTTGGCTCATTTAACCTTGCTATTATCTTTTTCTTTTAGAAATGAACAGGTAACTCTTCAAGTTTAAGGCAGTGGACTTCATAACACAGCTCTTGCAGCATTTGGAAATTTACTTTAAAAAGTGGGGACATTCCATACCTAGATTTTGGGTTAATGTATGCAACTGAATATTTTTTTCATTTTAAGATCTGGGAATGTGAAGAATTGTCAGCTTTTAGTAGTGCATTTCTTAAAGCAAAAGCTTATTAAATTGATTGTATAATTTAATTTTGAATATTAAAGTAAGACTGACTACCTATGTATCCATTTCTGCAAGGAGTCCTGAATCTGTGGATATTTTACAATGAAAATATTTTACAAAAAAGTAATTAAATGCAGGGTTTTTTTGTATTCTTAATGAATTTGACATTCAAGAAATTACTTTAGCCCTGACGCTGTGGGAAAATTGCACTCCCTGAGATACATTGCAATCTAAACTGGTGTAATTTCAAACACTTTGTTACCCAATGAGGAAGTCTGCTCATCCAAAAAGAATGTAGTCTAAACTGTATTTCTGGCATCACCTTTGCGATTAGCAGATTGCAGCATTGTCATTAACAACCAGAAAAATGTTTCAGACCACAGTGATTTCAGACAGTCAGGGCTCAGGCCACAGCACTGAGCTAAAAATATTCATCTGCTTCATCCTCAGCCATGTTTTTCCTTCATAGTGAGATTTTTTCTACCTTGTGGAAATCTATATAAACACTGAAAAAAAGAGTGTGCTGACCAGGAAAAAACTAAGTGAGCTTGTAAATTTGGCTCTGCTATATCAGAGAGGGAAGAACATCTCAATTCTTTAAATGGGAAGCTCACTGAAAGTATTTGATGTGGCCTGTGGATATATCTTCATCGTGCCTGCTCTTCCATACACAAACACCTGCTGCTACTTCACAGTTGTTCTTAAGATAAAATCTGGAGTATTTATGTTTATCTGAATGGTATGTTTGGATGTACTTGCTGGTTTTCAAAATTTTGAAAATTTTTTCCATTAAACTCTTCTAATTTCAGTAAAGTTGTCCTGTAAGGAAAGGAAGGAGCTAGAGGAAAGGAAATGGTTAAAAGCTTGCATGTCTGTCAAAGTGGAAATAAATAATGAAAAGAACTTGCTTAAATTTATTCTCTGCTAGCTGGATTGTTAGTTATTTCATGTTAAAGAAGTCAAATTTCCTCTAAAGCTGCATCTGTAAAAAAAGTGTGTTTGTACAGAGAGTATGTAGTAAAGTAACTTTTTCACTTGGCTATATCCTTAAAAAGTGGACAAAAGTATTAAGTTTTGTGAAAGTAAAAAGGAAGCGAACATTCGTAATTGCAAAATATTTTCCTGCTGTGTTCTTTTCAGGTCCAGATATTTGGCAGCTTTAGTACAGGGCTTTATCTTCCAACTAGGTAAGTAATAGTTTACTCTTATATAGAAGTTTGTCTTCGTGAAGAGAAATGGTAAATTTCCAAGAGGAGTTTAGAATTGAATGTGTCAAACTTTCAGTAGAACTATCTAATATTTCATGTGACAAATGGAAGAGCTTTTGAAGTTCAAGATTTGCAATAAGTATTTGATGAATCATCTTACTACTCTGTTCTGCTTATTGACCCTTTGGTGAATTACCTTTTCTTCCTAGTGTCTGGGTTTAGTCTTTGGCTTTTTTTTTTTAAACACACAGTGCAACTGAATGTTTACTATTTCCCTTGTAAAGATTGTTTTTTGTTAAATAAGAATACTGAGAATGTGTCACTTATCACAGAGTTACTGTGTAAAGTCAAAAGGCCCATCACAGTGCTGTATTTCCATCTTTTTGGAGAGCAAAATGTCTTACCTAATTTGAATTTTATATCACTTAATGGTTCAATTGAATGTGGAAACCTGTGTAGCTCTGTCTTAAAGACGGTATTGTCTTTACATCAATTAAATTCTCAGTGGGTAAGCATTGGAAATTTCATTTCTATGAGTACCAATCACTGATAAAATTCTTTGGCTTATTAAAATGCCTGTAAATGTGAGTAGATATATGAGGGATGGAATTGGGCTGTGGAAGTCAGAGGGGAGGGTGCATGAAAGGTAAGAGGGAAAGGAGCTCACCAGAGTACTGTAAGCAAGAAACTGGAATGCTGCTTTGGGTCCTAAAGCACCATGGACTCTCTTACTTAATGTTCCTAGAAGAAGACAATTAGGAATTTACATTGAAATTTGCAAAATGATCACCTTGTATGACTTGTAATACGTAGAATGCCAATTTTACTATATTCCTTGGTATGTATTGTACTTCACACTTACTGGATTTCATGCTGTGGTTTTTTTGGTCTAGTGATATTGATCTAGTTGTTTTTGGAAAATGGGAACGACCCCCTTTACAGTTGTTGGAGCAAGCACTGAGAAAACACAATGTGGCTGAGCCATATTCCATTAAAGTACTTGACAAAGCTACGGTAAGTAATAGCTTTGGAATACTGAACTGGAAAACTTTCAGACCCCTTCAGATGTTGGTGATAAATAGTATTCTTAATTCATGAAGCAAATTACATTGTCTTAAGCACTCTGTGCAAGATTTCAGGATCTGTATGTGCTTAGAAATAGCATGGAGTCTTTTACATGGACATCAGTATTTCTGTGTGCTGTGTTTACTGAAGGCCATACTTTTTACTTACATTGTAAATAAAGATCTGGAAGCTAGTGTTTGCAAAATGTCCAGTAAAATAAATTGCGTATTTGCATAATGTTTTTCCACTGACCTTTAAGGGGAATTTGTTTAGCTGGGGTCCAGTAACTAGAGCTGTCTAGCTTTCAGGTTTTCTGGTTGTCTTGCTTCTGATGGCATAGTGAAGCATTCCAAACCTAACACTGGGTTTTCCCTTCCAAAATATACTACTTGACAGCTTTTTGTCATTTGTGAGACTGATGTGGGTTATCTCTTGCATCTGTCTTGTAAGCCTCAATCATGTTGAATATGTCAAAAACTTAATGCATAAAAATTTCATGTTACTGAGCAAGTGATGTTTTCTTCAGGGCACTAAGGTGAGTATTCCAAGCTTCTGTTTTGTGGTCTCTAAAACAGGCTTCCTCTTCTGGGTTCGTAATACTGCTGTGGCTTTCATTACAGTAGCAGAACATAACAGTAGCTAGGTAGTCTTTGGTTTACCTGAGAACCAATGGAATTTTCAGAATCTGTACTGCCAATTAATGATGGAAAATGGCACTAGGCTAGGCTTATAATTCTACTGTCCCTTCATATTTCTTCTGTTGTTGATATAAAATTATGCTATACTTCTCTTCTTTGTTTTCCATTTCAGATTAAAAATATGAGGAGTTCAATTTAAAATAAATGTTATCAGCTGAAGTTTAGGTTATGATTGTAAGATGATTTTGTAGGGCACTGCCTTTCAAGGTGCTGGTGCGAAGCTGAACTGCTTATTCAGTCATTTTATATTAATTTATTCCTATCATATTCCTACGGCTGCTTTGCTTTATCTCTTCTGGCTTTCATTTGACTCTGCATTGAATCAGTTCATCTTGATAAACCAACAGGCATTACTTTCTGCTAGGCTGGTTTCTGTCAGTTTAGTAAGTGAATGGTGCAATGCTGGGTCAGAGGAATGCAGTTCCCACAGGTTATGAGATTAGAAGATCTCCTATTAACTGGAATGAGTCATTAAATTAAGTAAATTAAGCTGTCATATGAAACACTGCTATTGCAGCTATGAAGGTAGATAACTAATGGCTATGGGAGAGTACCGGAGTGATCATAAGTTAATGTGGTTGTACATTAATCACCTCCCGAGAAAGCATTCACTTGTCAGTCAGGTTAGGATTGTTACCTCCTCTCAGACTTGGTAGTTGCATTCATTTGGACTGCTATGTCTTGAGTAAGCTAGTGAATAGCACCAGTGTTGTATTTCTGGGGATTCACAATCTTGTCTTAATCTTTTTAGGTACCAATAATAAAACTCACTGACCAGGAGACAGAAGTGAAAGTTGACATCAGTTTTAATGTAGAAACTGGTGTGAAGGCAGCTCGATTTATCAAGGAATACATGAAGGTATCAGCCCTATAGTGAATGTTGTGCTACTTACCAAGGATGCACTAGATGCTTAGCTAACCTCTTTTGGTATGGCTTGAAAATTTATTGCTGAAGGCTATTCTCATGAATACTAATTAAACATGGATGTTTTAATTTATTGGTGTCCATTCAGTGTTCCCTTTGAGTGCTAGGTGTTTGAGTGAATAAACCTGTACTCTGTGAAAGGACTTGTACAGTCATGTCTAGGTCTGCAGATAGGTACTAAACTTTGCTTCTAAAGCAAGTCTCTTTTCAGGTTTTGCTTACCTTGCTTTTGTATGATACTGCATTATGAATACTGTCTTGCTAAACTGTCAAAAAATAGTTCTTGTGTAGCTGTACACTTAAACTTTCTTCAATGCTCTGTGGTAAAAGTGCTATTTTGAAAGAAAGCCTTGACTATAGTAAGTGACACTGGCATTCAGAGAAGGATATAAAAATCTTATTGTTTACGTGGGAAATAAATGACATATGTGAAGTCTTCAATCAAATAAGAATCGAAGTCTATTAATCTGTTTCTAGAATAAAATAAAAAAGTTTCAGTTCTTCCTGTGGAAATAAATGTGTGTATATATATGTATAGCACACCACTGGAAATATTTTTGTATTAGATTAATTCTTTGTGAGCTGCGATTGTGTACTTCTTTGCTTTGGAATGTCAATATTGTAATTGATAAGACTTATTTTGCTTTGCAGAAATATTCTTTGCTACCTTACTTGATTTTAGTATTAAAACAGTTCCTCCTTCAGAGGGATTTGAATGAAGTTTTTACTGGTGGAATTAGCTCTTATAGCCTGATTTTAATGGCAATTAGTTTCTTGCAGGTAAGTATGTTCCTTATTTTTTTCTATGTTTTTAAAAATATTTTAGGTTTTGTACCTGTGCCCTTTTATTGTACTGTTTCTTCAGATGTCCCCTGCAATGTGCAGCATTACTGTTATGGCTCTGAGTGTTTGACTCTTGAAAGGTCCTGTGGATTGCCTCTCAAACATCCAGGACCTGTCCTGTGTGAACTGGAGCAGCAGCAGGAGCCTTGTGAAAGGCACAGAGCCTGTGCATTGTGCTCTACACCAGAGCCTGTACCTGAATCACCTTAATGGTGCTTCATAAATCTGCAGGATGCAGTTTGTCTGTTGCTTCCCAGACTACTGGTACTGAATGTGCCCAGCAGTTGATTTCAGTGTTTATTAAAATGATGAAATCCAACAGTCAAGTTGGTTTTTTACTGATATGTTGGTTTGGTTTTGATGTGATTAAGACTGGTGGATGCTGTACTTGACTGGTGAAATAGCCAAGTTACCATGTTACAAATAAGTTACAATTTCTCCTAATACGTTTTTGTGACAGTGAGCCTTATACAGATATGATGAAGTATGGGGTTAGCATCTCTCAGCAGCAGTGGCAATGGAAAACGTACATATTCTGCTGCTGGTGATGTTGACTGAATTATTGCTATAGATTCTATGAACTAAATAAAATAGGTGGAGATACAGACACAAACTGTATTTCAGCTGGGGCAACAAGATTGCCCCTCACTTTCTGAAAACATTGAGGGATGGATTTACTGTGAAAAATCAGGTACTACTTTGTTACTGACTAGACTTCAATTTAGTGTGCAGTACTTCTTTCTTGCTTTTGACTTAGGGAAAAGAATTCCCCAGTCCTCAAAAAGCTACATGAGGAAAGATTAGAGAATTCTTTGGCTTCCAGATACTGCTGAAGTGCTGCCCCCTCTCGGTTATGTGAGAGTGGTTTAAATACATGAAGAACCAGTGACTCATTTAAGACTTAGGTGAAGAAATATTCAGCTGTTTAATGGAGAGCTTTTTGTTGCCCAGTGTTTTGTTCTGAAAAATACTGATTTTTAATAAGCAAAAACTGGTTTGTGTTACAGCTACATCCAAGAATTGATGCCAGAAGAGCTGATGAAAACCTTGGAATGCTTCTAATAGAATTTTTTGAACTCTATGGAAGGAATTTTAACTACTTGAAAACTGGTATTAGAATAAAAAATGGAGGTGCCTATATTGCCAAAGAAGAAATCATGAAAGTCATGACTAATGGATACAGACCATCCATGCTATGTATTGAAGACCCTCTCCTGCCTGGTAAGGCTGTACACTTCTTGCAGTATTCCAGAGCTCTGGCTCAGCTTGTGCTCTCAGCTTGCATTAGTCTGTCAAACAAGTTAAGAATCTGCACTGGGGAAGAGGCTGCTGCTGGGGTAGAGGTACTGTCAGGTTGGAGGGCTGAGGGATATGGACCTGAGGTCTCCCAGGATCGTTAGCCTGACTAAATTGGATTACACGTAGACAGTGCAGTTGCATAATGCTTTGGAGATCCAGAACCGTGTTGAGTACATAATAAGATTCTCTGAAAGTGCTGAGAGGTGGTGAAAGAAAGAATTCCAGAAAAATCCTGAAAGGAGCATTGTTAACAAAACAGTTGTCTGTTATTTGCTGTGAGAATGAGATTGGAAGGTATAGCTTTTCCTGCCACAATCTGTGTGGCCATATTTCCCATAAATCACACCACATGGGAAAGAAATGCCCCAGCTGCAAAACCTGTCCTGTAGGGCAGTGCAACAGAGATTGCACAGGAACAGGGGTGGATGTCTGTAAAACCAACTGCATTGTGGTGGTGTGGAGAGCACTGTGCATAACTGGATTATGTACTGCACAGGGATCTTTAGAGAATGTCAGTGGGTTTTAGAGTTGCATGTTCTTTTGAAAGTACTTAACATAAAATCATTTTTTTATTTGGTTTTGATTCAGTAAGCCTCAAAATAATCGAGCTTAATTTTGGCTAAGTGCCTCAGGAAATTTTCCAGCTTAATAGTACTCAGTTTGATTTCTATTTTGACCATCACAAGTAGCTGAAATTCCAAACCAGCTTTTTAACAAAGTCAATTTTCAGTTAATTTGGACTTCAGCTCTAGTATTTCTAGAATGTAATTGGCAGGCAGAGTCCATACTGTCACATCTTGTGTGTAGACTGCATATGTACAGCATTTTAAAGCAAATACCATGGATCAGGAGCTGAAGTCTGGCACCTTTCTAAACACTCAGTATACTGAACGTTCATCGTTTCCTAGAACAGGTTGCAGGCTGTGATGCTCATTTGTCTAAGCATGTCTCTGATATGTTTGTAAATGAGTTTGTGTCCATCATGGCTCTTGTACTTGGCCAGGCATAGGTTAGGGTGTGATTGTGCAGAACAGTCATTGTCATTGAGATTTCCTTTAGGAGGTATGTACTTATTTGCCTGAAGACCCATTTGAATAGCAGCATGAGCCACGATTGTTTACAGTCAAAAATCTTTACTACTGTCCAGTCCTGTTCCTCTCTATCTGCTGGGACTGAAGAGCAGCAAATTCAGTGTGCTATGCAATGTTTTAATCACTGCTAATAGCACTCTGGAGAAGGAAAAAAACCTTTCAAGTCCAATTGGTGCTCTGAACTGCTCCTTCTAGCATTAATCTTGAAGAAACAAAGAACTGTAGTTTAGAAAAAAACATAGCTGTATGCTATCAAAGAGCTGATAAGAATGAAATTCTAGAAGAGTTTGTATGGGCTGAGATAATGTAATTCTTACAGGAGATAGTGTTTTGGCAATGGAAATGAAAGCTGACAATACTTGGAAGTTATCTGACCACGATGTCTCATAGGGATATTTTCTAGCAGCTACCACAGACCTTCAGAACTTGGCAAATGCAGCTAGGAGGAAAATTACATAGAACATATAGGATGGCTCTTTGAATCAGAGCCTCCTTAGATCTAGACTTAATTACATATTCCTACAGTATCTAAAATTACCTGTCAAGAGTTTGTTAGTAATGTCTAGAATTTTGTTAATTAGTTTAGTTTTGTTAATCCTTCTGTTCCAGTACAAAAATCTCTTCCAAGGGCTCAGGTCCTTGCCCAGTTGGCAAGTCATCTTCTCTGATTAGTTTGTGTTCAGATCCACTCAGTGTCTGATTCTGAGGGTTGGTGGTGGTATTGTGAAGGAGATGGGAACAAGTTATTTTGAAAAAGAGTGGACATAGATGTCTCAAATTAGCATAAGCTGGTACAGAGTTTTACCCCTGCAAACCTGTGTTTACGCTGTATGCACAAGTTTTTAATTTTGTTTTTCAATCCTCTTTTTTTAGCCTGATCACAACTGTCTCTAAAGTTCCTGCTAAGCCTTGGAAGAATACTTGAAAAGATGGCTTCTTAATCCAAAAATGAGACAAAAAAATACAGGGATAAAAAACCTCTCCCTTTCAATTTCTCAAATATTAACAAAGTATAATATAAGGAGTGTAAAAGTCACTCCTATGAGTGTATACAGTAGTTCAGCAATGGGATGCTGAAGGGTATGACTGAAAAGAATAACTTCAAAGCAGTCTTGTAGGGAACAGGAATATGTTTAGTGGGATTAGTTTCTTTACGTTGGAGGAACTGTTTTTTTATTCAATGTGAAATGGTGGGTGATGTCAGACTAACAGATGAAAGGTGTCATTGGAAGGATATGATACTGCATTCTACCTGCTCATTACTTTACCTGGAAGGAACAGGCATTAAATTGTGTTGCTTTGGTTGTAGTCGGTTTTCTTAGATTCTGTTAGGTACCGTAGGGTTTCCTGAGAGATTCTCAGAGACTGATCATTTGTGCCAGAAGAGGATAATTTCTATGGCTTAAGAACCAGGATTTCAACAAAAATGGCAGAAGTCTACACTTCAATTGGGAAGTTTGTTGAGGTCTGGATTTGAGTTATCAGGGTAATACAGCTGTGATGCATTTTCAGCTAATCATTTATACTTGATCTCTGTACGTAGTCTAAGATCTTTCATTTTGAGTCTTAGGACAGGGTAATGAGATGAAAATCATTCCCTTAGCATTGTCTAAAGGAGAGAGTTTCCATAAATGTCTTGTAGCTGCACATTTCAGTTTCTCAAAGCCCTTGTCCTTTTTGTAAAACATGTAAAAAGTAAAAGCCTTTATTAAGGACAACTGCAAAGCCAGGCACATATACACAGGAATATGTTGGAGCAGGTTTGGAAGAGGTTTTGTCTGGAGTTGGTCTAGCAGTATCCTGTCTTGGTAGACATAACTGTTTGCAGTTGACAAATCGTTTAATCTGTGGCTGTAAAACAAGCCTGGCACTTATCCAGCAGGCTGCTATGACGACTTGTTATTTTTATACCTTTGTGAATCAGGTGTTCATCAAGGTTCTTCAGTAATTTCTGATGCTCAGAACAGGAATAATTTTCACCTAGTTTCGGACTGCAAGTGTCTAGAGTAGCTGAATTGCTTTAACACCAAGTTTAAAACTTGGAGTTCCACCTGTGCGGCTCCATTCATGAGGAAGTTTGTTCTTCATTCTCAATTGCTATGGGCCCTAATGGAAGTTCTAAACCTTAAATTCAAATGTTTTCTTTAGAAAGAGAATCTTTAATTTACCGGGTTTATTATGCTTCCTGTTGCTTGCTTCTGCATCTTGATAGGGCATAAGTACAGGAAGTAAAGAGATTTGAGACTGGCAACATCTGTTGAGATTATCTCTTCTAGCCTTAGTGGCTGCCCAAAATTATTCATTGCAGCTTTTCAGTATTAGTTATTTGTCATTAGAACCTGCAAATATGTATGTTTGTGTGTGTGTATAAAACATATGTGTTTAAAAAAATACACTGATACATTGAAGTTGGCATTTGAAAGAACCTCTTTCATGCTGAATGTTGCAAAAAGCTGTTTACTAGCTAATAGCTTAACATTAATTGGATCTGCTTCAGTCCTAGCTCATGGTCTTACCTTTACCTTTTCAGGCCGTGTTCTTAAAACTGCTTCAGGTAAAGGAAGGCTACCTGATGGAGTGGTAATACTGATAGCAAGTGATGGAAATTTTGGACATGCTCCTTTAGGGATGAAGGCTTTGTAAGAAAGAATAAGGATTGAATTATACATGAAATCACACACCATTGTTATCTGCTAATGTACATCTGAGGATTGAAGTATGTATGACTTTTTTAAAGAGTGACAGCATTTGGCTTGCGTGCTTTAACTGATCAGTCTAGATTGTGGCAAAAGAAGGATGCTCAGACATGTAAGACATGGTTCTCTAATGACAGTGATCTCTCAGAAGAAAATCTATTCATGGCAGCAAATGCAAATGTGTGATCTTCTGTCTTCTTTAATATGTTGCTTTCTGGGTTGGCTAGGGTCATCTTTATACAGGCTAGGCAGGTGCAGCTCACAGTAGCTCCAGCTATAGCCCAAGTCATAAGCTCTGCAGACTGTATAATTGATTAAGACTTGTTAATTGAGACATTTTTATGAACTAGTTACAGGTGCAGAATGAGGCAATCCAGGAACCCTAAGCATGATATGGCATGAGCTATTCTGCCTCGGTTCTCAAATCTGCTTCAATCAAGAGTCAAACACAACTTCATTGATTGGAACTAAACTGCCCGAGTTAACTCTAAGTGGTTAAGGAAAGGCTTATGATCTTTTTTTGCTGGCACAACATAGGAGGTAGTGACAACTGATGAAAGGAATGACCAGTATTTTGTGGCAGCCCTGTCTTCATTTTGTTATAACTTTATGCAGGATGCGTGTCAAATGTACCTGCCTGGCATTAGATTAGACTAAACTAATACAGATCGTTAGAATGTGCACTGGGTGTGTATTCTTAATTTGTATTATGTGAATTTGTAGAATAATTTAGGTTGGAAAAGAGCCCTAACATCAAGTCCAGCCATAGACGGACTTGAATTTAGTGGTGGGTGTAATTATATGTGTTTAGCCACTTGTATGTATTCCATTTCTGTATTGCTTCTCAATTTAATTCTCTTATATATGTATGTTTAGAAAATCATTATGTGGCTGGACACCAGTGTCCTGCCTCTGAAAAGCCCATACTGAATTAATCATTATTCTAGTAGAATTAACATTGTGTGCTGATTTTGTGGCCACTAAGATATTTTGGTCACTTTTCAGCCACCTTTGGACTGAGTCCTTTGTGAAGTCCTCTCTGAAGAATATAACCATGTGTTTCCTCTGGGGTTCACTGTCCTAGGCCCACACTTGATCTCTGCTTTTACTTCAGAATAGTAAATAAACCATTTGGAGGGGCTTCTGTAGCTTTGAGCCTAGTGGCTGCTGGATACTGCAGCAGTGCATTTAGAGTAACATACTCAGTTGTGTCATAAACAGGAAGTATTTCTTGATGGGTTTTTATTTGATGTGTGAATTACTGGAAAAATTATGTTTTCCCAAAATACTCTTACATTTTCAGTTACTTTTTATTGGTTATGCTTTTCTAATGGAGTGGCATTATGGTTGGAGAATTTTGAAAGGATTAAAATGTGTGAAGCCAAAGCTGTGGTTTTTTTCCCCTGAATGGCAGATCTCAGCATCTTTGTCTATAGTAGCTTGCTGGACAAAACACTCAGGAGAGTGGACGGTTCCTCTAAACTCAAATTCAGCCTCGCAGGATTCAGTCCTCCAAAGGATGGATTCTGTCATTTACCCAACAATTTTTCAAAGCAGATTTTTCATTGATTTCTTTTATTCATGGGCCCAGATCTGATTTTCATATTTGGTGGTTCATCCCTTTCTAGTGTTCTCACAGCATTTCACACTTCCACTGTAAGCAGTTTTCTGCCCACTCAAGACCTAGTCTCTGTTTTATGCAATTTGAAAGCAGTTTTTTAAATGTTTCTTAAATTGAGAGCTGACAGTGAATTTTAATGTCCAGTGCCAAATACATCTACAAAAAGCCCCCAGATGCTTTCTGCTAGTAATAGCAAGATTGTTCTAGGTACTAGATGGGAGATCTGTTCTTGTACATTGTCACTGATCCAGAAGGTGTAAAATGTTCTTAACTTATGTAGTTCCTCACATGGCACTAGATTTGGAAAGAGTTCCAGATAAAATGTCACTCATGCCTAAAGAAGGGCAGTTGAGAGTGCCATAAACTTGACCAAAAAACAATACTATAAAAGCTCCTGGAATCTTTTATGATCGATTTTTGTAAAACTGGCTTATCCTATGGAGATAAATATATGTGCTGGTTTATTAATCTGTAGTTTTGATAAGGTTACATAGGGTTTGATGTGAGTCTGTCTGACCTAAGGAAGATAATGTGGTTACACAAGTGAAATTTTAAACTGAATTTGGCCTGCAGGAACTCTACTGGTAAGTGGGACATGATGCTTTAAGCTTGGTAGGCTCCCTCTTGAAGACAGCTCTAAGGGCTTTAGGCTGATCTCTGTGCTCTGTTTCTTTCAAGCACTATATGTGAGTATTTTAAAAGTGGTAAATTGAATGCATAATGTTAAGTGTCATTCCTAAGGTCTGTGTCTTAGGCATAGGCATGCTTAGGTGTTCCTCATGTGGCTAGGATGGGATAACTGATTAAAACAGAGTTAAGCTGTATTGTTAAGGCTTCTGAGCTTTCAGTGTCAATGTTTTGGTAATTGATGTTAAAAAAAGATAATCTGATGACTGTCACATTATTCCAGGAAACGACGTTGGCAGAAGTTCTTACGGTGCCATGCAAGTGAAACAAGTTTTTGATTATGCCTACATTGTTCTTAGCCATGCAGTATCACCACTTGCAAGATCATATCCAAATAGAGATTCTGAGAGGTAATTAGTTCACTTTTTCAATATCCATTTGTCTGTGTAATCAGTTAGAAATATTTGGGTCTAGATTCATAAAAGGAATGTTGTTATTTATTGTTTAACTGTGGTTGTATTGAAATCTGCACAGAGATTTTAAGCTGCTCAGAGGTATGAGAGTGCAGTGTCTCAGTGTGCAGCATTGAAATTAAGAGAGTATGATAAAACGCAGATGAGTCTGATGTGAGATTCTGTTGGTGTGGAAGGGAGCCAGAAAATAATTGATCTTTCCTCAAACACTGTGCTTAAAGGGGAGTTTGCTGATTTAATGTTTAGTATGATGCATGTCTATCTTGTGGCAGATGGAAATGTGTGTGATCAAATTGCTTGTTTAGACAATTAGAACACTAGACAACAAGGCTAAGAATTTCCCTGGTTCTTTAATACATGCTCCCATAAGCTCTTTTAAAAGACTTGATATGTATTTAAGAAATAAAAGTACTATGTTAAAAAAACCTAATAGAATCAGTTCCATTTGATCATAATGCCATTAAAAGTAGCATACTTCTAGATGTGCCATTTTTAATGCAGTTCTCAGTGTCTTTCACAGAAACACAGCCAGTACTTTGAGCTCTCACCTTTGCAATTTCTGTTTTTTGAAAAAGAGAGGAGAGAGACAATGAAGACATGGCAGCCATGTGGTATTTCCATTCATGTATCTGCTCTGGCACCTTTTGTTCTAACCCTCAGTGTGAATTTGGGCTAGATAAGAAGAGGTCTCTTTCCCAAGAGTTCCCTAAAATCCCAATGGCTTTGAGCTGCCTAGCTAATCACAGGGAAGGATGGCTGTAAGATGTCACAGAAACCATCTCAATCCAACTGCAAACTCTAGTCATGATGTAAACCCCCAGCATTAATGTCATTGGAAGGTGAAATAATTTCCTCTAGTTAAGTTTGCATCAAAGTGGACGCAGTCTTTCACTTTTGAGTTTAAAACTGACGGTACTTTAAGGGTGCCTGTAAATCCTTTAGGTTTTCAGTGGTATTAAATTCACAAAGGTTGAGACTGCACTGGGATGGAAGTACAGATGGAGTGGTACAGTGTTGCACACTGACATCTGAGACTGCTGCTTTAAGATATTAAAGGTCACTGTTAAATGTGTATTGGCTGACAATTCTTGGTACTGAATGAAACTTTGTTCTTACCTAAGTACAGATAGAGTAACTTCCTAAAGTTTTGCTTGTCTTGGGTCCTAGCCTCCGTTAACTTCTCTGTTTTTCTCTGAAGGATGTAGTTGTTCTCTTATGAGGCATCTGTGTTTTCTACAAACATCAAAAAGTATATTTGTACAGCATCTAATGGAGCCTCAGTATGTGCATTTTGCATGGACTTGCACTTGTTACTGTATCTGGGAAGTGTTTGAATTTTGTTCACAACTGCAAAGCTGTGGAGCAGTCCCAGCAGCAGTGCTCAGGTGTCGTGTCTGTCCTGTCTGAGTTCTGGGCTGTCTGTGCCAAGGACATCTGAATCTCAGAACCCATCGTGCCACTGGCTTGCAAGAGGAACAGCATTCAACTAAGTTCTCTATACAGATAGTTCACTTAGCACCAGCCTTGTCAGTGCCAAAGGACTTGTAAGTGGATGATGAGCTGTTTGGTAACAAGTTTGTTGCGGAAATCAAGTCCATCTTTGGTCTCAGTTAAACCTGATGTGCTTGGGTAATCCAGGTATGTTTGTGGATCCCTCTTCCTGCTGAAAGGCAGAGTGGTCCATGCTCTATATTAAAGACCTTTCTGGTGGTCTGAATCGAAAGCCTGGCCATCTGGGAGCCCGTTGTCCTGATCCATTTTATTCCCTTTTCTAGACTTGTTAGTAGGTAGGTTAAACTGTGGCATAACTGTAACTATAAACAGTGGGCTCCATTTAATAGCAGGGTCTGGCTACATGATTGTCTACTGGAAGGACAGAGACTAAATGAAGAGTACTTGAAAGGATAGGGAGCTGCAGGAGGCTGAACTCCCCAGGCTGAGTTTATTCAGTTTTGTCCTAATTCATGCTAACTTTTTCCTAAGTGGGATGGTTTGTTGTTGAGCTATCTGATGGGTTTGAATTCATATTTTCTCTTCAAGGGAGGTTTCTGTGTACAGAGTTCTATTTTGCAGCTGACACTCAGTAGATTTCACATCTTTCTTCGTGATTGTTGCAGTTCTTTTTCAGGGTCAGTCCAACACAAATGACCAAATGTCTATTTAATTTAAGACTTTTTAGACTGCTTGTGATATTCCCAGTAGGGAATAAAAAGAAATCAGATTTTAGTCCTTCAGCAGCATAGGTCCTTTTTCTCCCTCATTTTCTGTAGTAGCAAGTCCCACAGAATAATAAGGGATAGATTCACATCACTCTTACCACCATCTTCATTCAGCTTCCAAATAGAAAGTCTGAGATGTAAAGGGAATTAAAAGCTCTGTTCTTTCCTGGAAAAGCCTTTTTCTCAGTGGAAACAGTAATCAGCTGAATCCTGAAGGTACTTCATACAGCTATAGAAATCACCTTAACACTATTTTGTCCCCAGTCATTTTCACCTATCCCCTTCCAAGAACAGCTTAGGGGAGAGCTTGATTGACAGTTCGGTTGTTTTTATTAGAGCAAAGAGCTTCCTGTCATCTTGGAAAAAGGAGTTTCCTCTTAGGAAAATAGAAGAGACTGATCCATTTTGAACTCGTATAGCTTGCATGCAAGGTAAAATTTGATATTGTGTCTTCAGCCAAAGTGATTGAAAATTATGATTAATTTATTATTATTTAGGGCCACAGAGACATCAGTCTAGCTGTGAAATACAGTTATGGACAGGATATCTCCTGCTTAAGGATTGGTGTCAATATGTGCTTTGAAAGCTTTATAGGCTGTCCCTGGGAAAGAGTGTGCCATCTCAAGTGAGCTCACTTCTTTAATCTGTGAGGAGTGATATTTTCTTAGAATCATTTACATTGGAAAAGACACCTAAGATCATTGGGTTCAGCTGTTAACCCAGCCACTGCTGTGTTCACCACTAAACCACATTCTTCACATTTCCATGGCTTTTAAATACACCCAGGGTCACTAACTTCATCGCTTCCCTGGGCACCCTGTTCCAGTGCTTGACAACCTGTTTGTTGATGAAATTTTTCCTAATATCCAATCTAAACCTTCTGTGGTACAGCCTGAGGCCATTTCCTCTTATGCTTTCACTTCTTACCTGGGAGAAGAGACCAGTGTCCACTTGGTACAATCTCCTTTCAGGTAGTTGTAGAGAATGATAAGGTCTACCCTGAGCTTCCTTTTCCCAGGCTAAACAACCCTGATCCTCACAGGACTCATGCTCCAGAACCTTCACCAGCTTTATTGCCTGTCTTTGGACTCAGTTTTGAGTCAGTGACCATTTTTCCATTTCTGTTTCTTGATGAATCACAGGAAACCTTAGCAGATATTTGGCAACAAACTCTTGCTCATTGATTCGTGTTCATTTAAATAGTGGATTATCTGTTACCACCCTGTCCATGATGTTTATATGGAGATTTAATTTCATATTATACCTTGCCCAGCCTAACTACCTGTGTACTGTCTTCTGTGAGCTGTGCTGTTCCTTCTCAGTCTGAATCTTGCCTTGTATGAGAGGTAGCAGTTGTGCAGTCAGAAGGTGAGTCAGATGGACTTTCTAGTCTGACTGAAAACAAGTATCTCAATGCTTCTGTCATGTTAAGAAGTTGATCCAGCTTGTGGCTGATGATGGGCAGATCAGAAGTAAGAGAAGCAGGAGTTCACATTTGGGGCAAGAGGGAGAGACTGGTATTGTACCACTTCACAGTCCTAATTGATGCTGTTCTGGATATGACAAAAACCATCCTTAGGTTAATATTTATGTTTTGCAGATAGGGCTGTTGGCTCACATGCTGGTCTGTCACATAATTCAGCTATGAATGTGTGCTCAGACTGCATCTCCAAACAGCTCTGTAGCCACGTTTGGGAAGCTGATGAGGTCATATGGAATGAGGAATAGAAGACTTGGTTTTGCTGTCACTGGCCCTTAGTATAAATTAGACTTTGGAAATCTTCTATATTGTGCTAGACATGCTGCAGCTGAATAAGGGAGAGGCTGTCATGCCAACAGGTCAGGGTTTGAGAAAGCCTAGGCAGTTTCCTACTGTGTGTCTGAAGTTGTCATTTACAGGTGATAGTCTTCAAAACAACCATAGCCAGATAGAAAGTGATATTTCCATCTCTGTCCTTGGGAAGTTGTTGAGTCTCTTCCTAATGTACATATCAACAGATATAACTGCTGACAGGTCTATATGTTAGCTTTTGATTGCCACTGGCTGGCCAAAATACTTCTGGGAGCTCTGGGAACTGTTACTAGAATGCCTTCTGTCTCTTAAAAGGTGTCAGTAATACCAGCTTTTCCTACCCAGAGTATTTGTTGGGGTAAAAGTTTTAGGTTTGGGGTTTTTTTTAATCCGCGTGCGCAAGAACATCCTTCTCAGGTGCACCTTAGTGTGCTTTTAGATTATATTGCACTTTTAATACCCGGAGGATATTTCAGTTATTTTGACCATTCTTTCACAGACTTTGTTTTTCAGGCTCTGCTACTCAATTGTTCATGCAGGGCTTGGCTGGAGCTTTCTGTATTTGATTTTGCTGAATGTGATGTCGTCACTCTGATCCTCTTAAGAGTGATCTTAAGGTTGATTTGCCCAGTAGTTGAGCTGTAATGAGAAAGTGTCCCTGTGAACTAAGGTCCTGCAGCATGTAAAAGAAGAAGCTTCTGAGTTCTTAGTATAAAATATACTAGTTCTGGAAATAGCTTATTCCTGGTCTTACTATATGGTAATATTAAGGGAAAAAACTTAAAGGGGCATCTTTCTCAGGAGAGCTATCTGATTTTACTAACCAGTTAAGCATATTTTTTCATGGCTTCCAAACAAGCATCTTTGAAGAATTGTTTGTCTCAGACAGCTCTAGAAATTCTGGCCTCAGTCAAAATTAAAGCCCCAAACGCATGACATCATAAAGCAGGCCAGATTAATAGGTTTTTTTTTTTTTGTTCCTTAGCATTTACAGTGTTGAAAACAGATTTAAGCACAATTTTCAAATGCTTGTTTTAAAGAGTTGTTCTTTGAACCCATGGATATGCTTAAGTCCTATACATAGGAAATGATGTTCTTGGAAATCCATATCAGTTTTTGATCACACTTGCTTCCTCTTTCTTTGCTGCTATATTAAGTATATATCAGTATAACTGTAATCAGCTTTCAGTTTCTGATGTCTTATAGTGAATGTTTTTAGTTTTGCTGCACAAGCAATGTATCAAGGATCTGCCTTTGGACACGTGACCTTACAACTTAGTGAATTTCCTTTTTTCTACCTTTATATCAAAAAAGAGAGTTTAGGGCTTTGATCTCCATGCTCTTTGAAAGGAACTGGTGGGAGAACATATTCCCCCATTCTGTGCATGCAACTCTGCCACAATTATTGGTGCAGCTGTCGCTTCCCCCATTTTGCCAATTCGATAGCAGGCATTTTTGGTATATCAGTTACCCAGTCTAATAAAAATACCAACCTGTATTGTTAATTTTTCTTCTGAGATCATGACGCTCGATTTACTTCAGGAAAGTACTCCAAGAAGCATCAGGCTTGACAAACTCTTAGTCTTTAAGAGTTTGTGTTACTCAGCCTGTGTTTACTTTCTAGTTCTAAGACCACAGCTGGTGGTAGTTATGAAATCTATGGAGTAAAAGCACAACTCTTTCTGAAGGGGTTCTCAGATGTAACTTTTAACTGCAAGATTTCCTTCCCTGTCCTGCTGCTGAGACCCAGCTGGTGCATGTTTGAGTGCCATTCTGGTATTGCTCTCTGGGGAACTGCAGCTTTAGGGCCACAGCTGAACCTTTGCAGTTTTGGTCATCCGTGTCTTCATTCTGTCTCCTCTTGCTCAACTTACTCTTTGAGACTGAGAAACCAGAACTACATGGAGTATTTAAAATGCAGTTACATCATGGGAGTATACATGCTCCACTTACCTATCGAACTATGGTTCCCAAAGAATGATCTATTATAACCTAGATCTTTAATTTCTGCGTGGTGACAACCACACCTTTAATTCTGTGTGTAAAATTCAAGATTTTATTTTCCAGCGTGCATAATTTTATCTACATTACATAAACAGAATGGTGGATGACATGCATTCTGTCCTGGTGGCCCATCTGCAGCTATTGGACTTGTAATTCAGATGATACTATTTTGTTCAATGTTAGCTTAAAATGCTGGACTGAATTTTGAGTACTAACAGTAACATGTCTTTAAAGTTGGAAGACTAACATGGAATATGTAGTATTTGGACAGTAGAAGAATTATTGCTACTTTAAGTGTTACTATGAAACGTAGTAAAGGTAGTGTTAATATATTAGGGTTTTGCATGTCCTGCCTTTCCATCGTACACCTAAACCAAAAGAAAATCCCAGTGCAGGTACAAGGTACATTTATGATTTGAAATACAGAACAAACTTCAATGTAATCGTTGAAGATGAAAAAAAATAACATTATCTGCTCTAAAGCGGTAACTTTGCACAGCCCATTTTTGTACAATAGTAATTTCTTCATGTATCTTGAGCGTGGAGTTTATAGTTAGTGTTTCAGTGACTAGTCTCTGATGAAAACAAAGCCTGAAAATTTATGTCTCAAACTTGAGCTTATTCCTGCTCAAGAAGTTCGATTCAAATAGCTGAGTGTTGGGAAAGGGCGTTGGAAAAACACTACTTTTTTGATAACTGGTCACTGCTCAGCAGGACCAGGTAAGCTTTTTTTCTGAGCCTGTTATTATGAATTTATTAAAATTTTAACTTTTTTTGGAGCCAGTCTGTTTCTTGTTCCACTACCTCACGATCCATGGTACTTCCTTTATAATTGTGGGGGCCTTAACATCTTTTAAATTGTTTTGTAAATCCAGAAGCAAGGATTAGTGAAGGTCTCTGTCTCCAGACAGTCAGCTGTGCTGCTGGGATGTTTGTCTTCTATGCATCCCATACCTGATTCTAATCCAGATTCTGTGGAAAAGCTTTCTGTATGGAGAAATGCAAGGACCATAAATGGCTTTTATCAAGTACACTGTTATCAGCATGTGAATTCTTTATATTTCCATTTAGAAATGCAGAGTAGAAATCTTACCTATGTGTCACTGCTTGCATGTTAGTGTGGTAGAAGAAAAATAATATGAATATAAGTGGTGCTTCAGTGGATTAAATGTTGTGCTAAGAAAAGAAGGTTCAAAACAGTTCTTTGGTTAGGGATATCTTAAACTGACTTTTAGCATAACTTGGTAGCTTGTTAAAATGCTTGCAAATATGTAACCAACAGTCTTTGTTTAATACTTAATTGAAAAATTTTTTTAGCACATTAGGTAGAATCATCAAAGTGACCCAAGAAGTGATTGACTACAGGGCCTGGATTAAAAAGAAGTGGGGGAGCAAAATTAATTTATCACCTGAACTTGGTAGGTATAGCAGGAAACCAACTTAAATTTTTTTCTTGAATTTGATGTAATTCAAAATACTCATGCCTTGAAATTAATCATTTCAATATACAGGAAAAAAATAAAAGGAACTTGTAACTTTCTAACCCAAGATTAGTTTTCTCTGAGCCTGTTTTTCAATTAGCTTGTTAAACTGCAGCTCTTCTTAGACTTCAAGGCCCATGTGTTTATGTTCTGTGCTTTTAAATGATACTTATGTTTTCTGTTAACAGATAATAGGTTGAAAATAAGAGACCCGATAGCTCTCTGCAATGGAGAACAGCAGCAGAACAGAGACTCTGAACCATCTTACAATCAACACTTGGCATTGTCATTGGCCAGTACACAACAGTTATCCTCTGGTTCATCTGCCTCTTCTGTGTCATCACTCTCCAGCAGTGACATTGTAAGCTTTTTGTTTTAATGGGTTCAACTAGTAAGTAGTAGAGTTTATCTTCAAAGCATCAATTGATAGAATAGCAGTTAATGGGATACTATCCCTAAAGTGCTACAGCAAATCAGTGATGTCCCATGCTCGGAAAAATTACTGAAATCAAATATTTTTTTTAAAGTAACTGGGTCTTGTGTCCTTCCTAAAACTTCAGTAGCCTTTGTGGCAGTAATTAGATGTAATGAAATATAACAACCCAATTTAACAGTAGCTAATTAAGTAGAAGGATAGAAATGTCTTCACATATCCATCCATTAAGCAAAATCTTTCATTGTCAAATTCAGTTCCTTGTTTCCCATACCTGAAATTGAGCATGAGCATTATATTGTGCTGTGAAGATGAATAGTACTTACTATTTTCGGCCAAGCAGTCAGTTCATGTTTTAATGGCAACAGCACTTGCATAAAGTCTTCCTTATTTTAAAGTAATTGCTGGGCTTTTTTATAACTTCCTAGAAGAGGAGGCTGCTGTCTCTTGAGGTATGTTCCCAGACTCTTTAAGGTTCTGCCAGGTGGTTTTGTTTTGGTATAAAGTTAAATTGGTGCAGAATTGGGCAGTGCAGATTATAAAGCACAGCACTGCAGGGCATGAGTGGCTCATTATAAATCTTCCTGAAGCATTTTGTCATAGGTAGAGGCATTGATGGAACAAGATGTAATATGCAGTCAACTATGATAGTGAATAACTGAATAATGCCAAGAGAGGTCCAAATATCTGTATCTTGACTGCTTTCAAAAATTAGTCAAATACAGAATTAAAAATTTGGGATTGTATTCAATAAAAGTATAGTAACTTTTGAGGGACATGCATTGCCTTTATATGTTCCCGTTACTTTGTGTAACTACTTTACCACTACTGTTTTTTTGGTGTTGAGTTGCCTTTTTGTGCCACCTTTGGTAAACAGGACAAATGTTTTAGTTGTACCATCTAGCTAATGAACGAAGAACAGCATGATTCTTGCCAGCAATGCTATTACCCATGCTCCTGGTTTAAGTATATCAGTGGGAAAGATCTTGCTGCAATAAATTTTATGTAAAAATGCAAATATTTGCTTATTACATTGGAAGTGCACAATATTGGGTGGTGAGTTATGAACTCCCCTTAGTCCTGTTTAGCCTGATGTTGAAGGTGAATCTTCATTGCCTGATGCCAGAGAAATTAATGAAAAGCGAAAAGGAAGCTCTCAGCAAGATAGAACTGAAATCAACTTGGGCATTCACTAAGTAAAAGGAAATGCTACATTTTCTAACAAAATAGAAAACCATGTCCTTGTGAGAATGGCCATGTCATATATTGGCATCATGTCCCTAGCAGTCTTGGTAGCATGTTGTCTTAATTTGGAATGGAATGGCAGGTTTCTGACAAATCTGATGAACTGAGTTCATCCTACTCTTACTTGGGCATGTGAGGAGGAGGAGCAAGTTTGGCTGAGCAGTCCTGAGCTGCACCTGATTCAGGAAGAGAAGCCTATTCTGCCATAGACAGGTGATCTGTGCCACGGTCTGCCATAATGCTTTGCCCAGGTTGCAGCAGAGGAGTATCTGGCCTGTGTGCTAGCTTGGTATTCATGCCAAAACTTCTGGTGCAGTATTAATAGGCATGATATGCTGAGCTTTTCTGTCTGCTTCAGAGGAAGGTAATTATGGTGCATCTCATCACTTTTGAGTTACATGTAGTATTATCTCTGATCTTGTAGAAGGATTGTTCTTCAGGAAGGATTCTGTACTTATTTAAAGTTAAATCATCTGAAGTTTTCTGGTACTGGAAGACTGAAAGCAAGGTATTGATTATAAAGAAAATGCAGGAGACAAGGAGACCCTAGAGTTACAGCTTGCTGACCTCTTCTCAATAATTAAGGTTTTATTTTAATAGCAAGATATTATTCCCTATGTTGGCATTAACCTTAAGCACAAAGTCTGCATTAAGACATTGTTTCAGGAGGTGAAGTTTTCATTACTGCTGATTATCTTTTGCTCTTTATGAGGTGTCCTGGTTTAGGGCAAATATTTTGGAGGAAACCTCTGGGAGGTCTCCTCTAGGAAGAGCCGATTCCAATCGCCCCTCCCCCTACCGGTCCGGGAAGAATTTCCTTAGAGAAAAGTGGAAAAAACTATTTATTTAACACATAGAATATTTACAAGTATAGGGAAAAAATTGGATAATATGAAAACAATGAAACCTCTCCTTCCTCTGAAGAGATGGTAGATTCAGAGTCCGTCTGAGTCCGGTTCAGTTCTCCAGTGGGGGGACGATTGCCGGGCCCGGCTGTAGCAGTCGGCGAGGGTGGGGGAGGGGCCCACGCAATGCCAGCCAGTCCCAAGAAGAGGGAAAAAAACGAAAAAAGAGAGATAACGCTGTCTGCTGGAATGCAGCCTCTCCGCTCTCCTGACCTTGGTTCGTAGTGTCCTGCGGGACGGGGGGGCGATGATCCCGGGGAGCTGCGAGTTCCGCCGCGCTGGAGCCACGTGCTCCCTCCTCTGCTCTTCTCTTCCCGCTTCCTGCTGCCGCTCCGCCTCTTCCTTAGACCAACTTAAAGCTGCAGAACTTAATGTCCAGCATAAGCCAGGGGACGATTGGGGATACAAACAGGCCATATGGCTAACCCAGGACATGAGGTACAAGATCCTATCTGTTAAATTTGAGGGACTAGATAGTGTATTTGCTTTTCTATTTACTGCGAAAGTTTCACTGGTAATAGTGATCAAGGGCATCCGGTCCTTTCTGAGTCCTACCTACCAGTATAATAGAAGTCAGCTTGTACTGAGGAAGAGGAAACAGACTTGAAAACTCATGACATTTTGTCACACTGCCCCTCCCCAGCCATCCACTCCAGCAATGAAGTTTTTGTGTTTTGGAGCTATCACATCACTGGTGATAAGTCTGGAGGCCTTGCATGTATTTGTCAACATGTCCTGGAAACAGTATTGGCAGTATATAGTGAGTGTGCAGGCATTATCAGAGCAGTGCAGTATTGCTCATAGGGTTCTTAGAATTTTTATTAAACCCTGTAGTTTAATAGTTGGTTGCAGTACAGCATGCTGTGTGGTTTTTGAAGATTTGTTTCCTTGGAGTTCTGACAGCATTACAGGTTTTGCATTAATAATCTGTAAATATGACTCAGCAGCTGAATAGATAAGTGTTCTTGTAAGTCTTGGACTTACGGGTCTGTCAGCTAAAGCAATGGTTATAGATTTATTCCAGCAGCAGGAGTACAGGTCTTAATTATGTTAATTATCAAACTGATACATGTAGTAAGCCTTCTCTCAATGAAGCTTTCTGCTGATTTCAAATACCCTATGCTGCCCTGAAAAAATGCAGTGTGTATATTCCTCACTCCTGCAAACAGGTAAGTTGTACAACACCATGCATTCATACATGATCCAACAAATGTTGAAATAAATAATGGAAGCTGCTTTATAAATATCTTTGCCATCAATGACAGTGCACAGTGTGTGAATTTTTACTGTGTGGAAGCCGAAGTCAAACTGTTCCACAATAGAAAACCAGCCTCTGGCAAAAAAAAAAATCTCACCTTTATACTGAGTTAAGTGATTGCTATGAGAATCTGAAACCAGATGGAATGAGCTATGCTCACCCCCAGCTCTCTACTTGTTTTGAGTAGTTGCAGATGTCAGTCTCACAATCTAAGCAGCGATCAAATTCCTATTGAAAATGCTATTTTGGTTAGTTGGTTGGGGGTTTTTTTTTCTGGGTGCTTTATTTTCATTCTGGACCTGCATTCTGTAACTGCTGACCAGGATTTTTTGTTGCTTAAGCATTGTGGAAAAATGCTTTTTGTTAGCTTAGGAAGTCCTAGAGTAGGGCTAGAGAACATCTATTGCCTGATCAACGGTCTCTGCTAAGTAAGAAATAATCCTAGGTATGTTTCTGCAGTCTTATTTTGGTCTGGTTTGATTTCTGGTGCTAGGAATGCTCAGCAGTTCTGATGATGTTGTGCCAAATAGAGCTTAACATTTTATGTGACAGTGATGCCTGCATTTCAGTAGCAGATAAAATGGCTCATAGGAAATTCTTAAAGATCTTTTCTGTTACCTTACGGACAGTCATATCCAGTCCATCACAGAAACTCCAAGTTGTCTGTCAGAAGTTTGATTCTAACAAATTTCATACACCTTATCTCAGTGTTTCTGGTGATAATGTTGTGTGGGCTTCTATGATGAGAACTTCATAAAGACTTCCAAGTTCTGAAGACCATGCAGTCATGCCAAGGTAGTTGAAGTTTCAGTGAACAAGATACCCCTGTAGTATAGCTTTGGAGATGACAGTCCTTTCCTCTTTTTAACTTTTTAACATTTACAGTATCTTTTTTCAGGCTGTTCTTAAAACTTGAACTGTAATCCTTTCAGGGTTATAAAAACCTCTCATCAGAATGTCAGTGCTTGATCTGCCCACGGTTCAGCCCCTTCAGCTAGAGAATATGCTGAGCAGAACGTTCAGTGTTTTGTGAATCTGTCTTTTCAGTCTACCAAAGTATTAAGTATTCAGTACCTTGGTTAGATGCTTACATTCTGAGACTAATGTATAAATGTGACTGATAAGAATAAGACTCATTTTTCTTTCAGTTCTGCTGAATGCGCACAAGATCCACACTAATTTTTGGAACTGTTACTTGCTTTGCAGTAATTGTGGTTTAGAACTTGATCTCAACATGCTTAATGAAGTTATCAACCATCTCACCTTCCTTCCTATTAGCCAGACTAAATTTCAGCTGATTAGCAGGAGCTATTGTGCTTCCGTATTCACAAGAGGGGTGATAGAATATGACATATCTTGTCTGGATAAATGTTGTGCATTTTTAAAGAGATTAAATTTGCAGGCATGAGGCATGCTCATCTGCAGTAGAGGGACAGACACTTCAGAATATGTAACAGCTCTTCTTGTAGTCTTGTTAAATCCATCTTAATGTGTGATTAATTTGTAGAGTTGCAGTTGAAATTGTGTATATAAGGAGTGGGGGCAAAAGGAGGTTGCCAAATAAAATTCTCAGCCTGAGAACAGGAACTACCCATATTTTTCTCTCTTCTTTCTATATGCCTGTGTTTTCTCGTGTCCTAACCTAAGTAACTACTTAAATATGTATGAACTGTTGATCATCTTTGTGTAGAATAATGCAGGTTTTTTCTTAAAAAAAATGCAGGTTTTTTCTTCTCCCTTTCCTGAAGAAATAGAAGCAAGTTCTTTAAAAAGCCTTTTAATGTTTAGCCTTCAGAGAGAAGTAAATGCTGATTTGCAGAGAGCTTGTCTCCAAATAAAGCAGTGGGGAACCATGAGTGCAGAGACACGGACAACCTGGTGTTACTGGGAAAAGCATTTAATTGACATAATTTGGGGCATTTAAGAGTTTAAGCCCCCAAATGATTTAAAACTCCATTCTTTTTTCTTATTCTTGCTATGCAGATTACTAACACTTCCTGTGGATTAGGGGGGACAAATTTTTCCAGTGCTGCTATTACCTATTTTCCTCTTTCACTGTATGTCCCCATGCTTGTTTTTGAGATTTTTAACCTGTATCTGACAGTGCAGTGTTTTATACTGTCTCATGCACTTCTTCAGTTCTTCTGTATCAGTTCCTTGAGCAGACTCTTCTCCAAATCCACTTGAAGTAAATTTCTGCAAAGCTGCAGGAGGCAAGAGTTTTGAATACAAAATTCTAAAGTAATTTTATTAAATAAGTTATTCTAAGCAGCAGAGGATACAGAGGGAATTTGTAATTCAGCAAGTAAATCAGAATTTTACTGCTGTGAGGTCAGTGAAGTAAGAAGAGAAGTATATAATTTTGTAAGAGCTTACTTCAGACTAGTTTCTGATGCCAGAATCTAAGCTGTAATCTTGCCATCATCTTAACATTCCCTCCCATGGGAAAAAACAAAAACACGGAGGTACCTAAGCTGTTTTAGGATGGAAGAAAACCTAAATTCATTGTCTATAGGCTAGTATGGTGCATGTTCAGCTTTCATAATGAGTCCTATAATTCAGTGCATAACTTGAAAATCAAACTAGAAATATTTCTGTGTAGTTAACAATACAGACCAGTTGAAAACCTGTGAAATAAAAGTATTGGGGCAACAAAGGAAGTTTTAAATTACACACTTTTGGGACCTTTTTTATTTAAGATGGCTTATCTGAAATACAGTGAGTACTGATAAAACATGAAGTAAGCTTGCAGTCAGGCCTCTCAGGATATAACGAGGTGTGATTGAAGGGGTACTGTGCTTGTATTTAATCTGGTAGATAGTAATTAGATAATGTTTTCAGTTGCCTTTCTTAAAACAAACATTAATGCTTTTGGAGGATACATATTTTTCAGTTTGCTTGTGTATCCTGTATTCTTTAATTTCTCCCCTTCTGTAATCATAATGACCAAGACATTTTCTTTTTGCAATGAAAGGCAGAAAAATCAACCAATTTTACCTTAACTCAAGACTTGTATTGTTTATAGGCTGGCCAGTGAGAGTGGAGCAACTGTATTGACTCCAATTATTTTGTGACCTTCCATAGAAGTAGAAATTTTGTTCATCTCAATTCTACTTTATTTACACCATAGTTGAAGTTATGGCTCCACCTACCAAGAAGGGAAATGGCACACAATGTGGCAGAAATGGGTTGAGGGCAGGGGGTGAATCATAAAGTCATTCTGTAGCACAGTGGTTTATCAAGCAGAGTTAAGAATGCTGGGGCTAAAACCATTCATGTGAGAGCATGCAGTGATGATTTTCTCCTGTGCATGGCCTCAAACTATGAAGTCCTCTGGTGTTGCTTTATTTTCAAAGGAGTGTGGTTTTACAATTTACTAGGCCAATTCAATAACGGGATGTATTTGCTAACCAAATTTCCTTTCATTAGCTGCTCCAGCTTTTCTGCACTGGTGTCCACCTAATCCTGTGGTGAGCTGATTCAGAAAGTAAAACTAGTAAGATTACTGTTTCTGTGGTTCACCTCTGTGAATTAGCTCATAATAATGTCAGATGCTAATGCAGGTGTAATGGAGAAGGCTGGAATGGGAAGAGAGGCAGAAGGAGTAAGACTGGCAGCAGTCAGCTGTTAAATCACTGTAATTGTAAGTAGGGGGAGGAACACTTGAAAATGTATAGTGTCAAGTGTTAACTGTAAACAACAATTTTCAATTCTTTGCTTTCGAAGATGGAACACAATTTTTATTGAAATGGTCATTGTTCTCTCACAGCTTCCAGCTCCTGAATGTTGTGGGAAAGAGGAAAAAAAATTGTTAAATTAGTGAAAGAAATTTTGAGAGTGGAAACAATAAGGATCTTTTTGCCAAGACATTTGTAGTTCATTCTTGGAGATGGGGTTGAAAACCGAAATCCATCACATTATCAGGAAACTTGCATTCTATTGTTTTAAGTTTTTATTTCTGAATACTGACTTTAGGATAGTTAAATTCCTTTAGCATTGAGCCAAACTTACACAGACTGGGGTCATGAATTAATCTTAGGCGACTTCAGCTTTTAAGAAAGCTTACTGTCTTGGAAAACACTGAAATGCTAGCTGTAGTTAACTGAGAAGTTTACCAGGTATTTTCACCCGTCAATTTTTAATGGAATTTAAATAAGCTCTTATGGCCAGACCTAGTTAGTAAGGAGTTTTTGGCAAATAAACATTCTCTTGGTGGTGAGGTCCTCGGACTTTTTGTAGTGGGAGATGCATTTTGCAGAAGAGTAAAGGATTTCCTTTTTTCTCATCCTATATTAGGAAGAGAAGTCTGGATTTCAAGATTGCTTCAGTTCTTCATCTTTCATATGACTGTAGTGTTTTACTGTTTCTGTCTAGAAGTTCATCAGTAACACTTAAGTTTATAGCTATCTTTCATACTTTCTTTTTTCCAGCATTAAAGTAAACTGGAGTCCTCAGTAACCAGGGCTATGAGTAGTGGAAATCTTCCTTCTGGCTACTAAGTTCTTAATCAGGAAGTTGAAACTGGTTAAAGAGCATGTTTTAAAATGAAAATGTCCCAGGGGTACAAACCTCCATCTGGTAGTCTTTCTTGGTTTCCAAAAGCTTATCTTTAGAATATGTTTTCCTTCCAGGATGAGGTACTCTGACAGGCTTTCAAAGCAGTACCATTCAAGAGATCAGGAACTTATCTGCTCTTCATGCAGTCTTGTAGCTTTATCCCTACATTATCTGCTAAAATCAGTTGAGGGATCTTACCCCTTTAGTGAACATTTATCTTTTTAATGTAACCTCTGTAGCCCTCACCCTAGTAGTGGTCAGAGCTTTTGTCTTCCAGATGTGTAGCTAAAGGATTGAGTGTGTTGCCTCCATGTATTTACTTGTAGATCATCTGGACTTCTACAGTGCTTCAAGTTTGCGTGTTGCATTTGAGAATCTGGTCCAGAAGACCAAGAAAGATTTAATCCTTCATTGTAGGCAGTGATTATGGAAAATTAGATTTGTTCACATTGGGTTCAATTTTCTGATCAGAGTTTAATCTTTCAGTTTAAGAAGGGTAATGCTGCTCTTCACAGAAGGAATTTGATGCTCTTGAGAAGCCATGGTATGAACTCCATACAATAATGCCGTTGGAAATCCAGGATTGCCTTAGAAAAAAGATAAAATCTGCTTGTATGAGATGTGTTTCAGTAAATACCACTTGACGCAGAAGAACATATCTATTACAAAATTAAAATAAAGCAACACAAGCTTAATTTGTGGTGATCTCAGTTAAGTGATAAGGCACTCTTTTCTATCTGCTACTCTTTCCCTTTTGAGCAACTTTTTGTTGCTCAGAAGCCCCTGAGAAATCTCATTAATGTCTGTTAGGTATGTGAACCTTCAGGGATCTAATTGAATCTAAGCAGAAGTGAAAGGGAGATCCTTTGACTAGAGACTAAAATTGTTCTTTGGTCAGGTTTGTGGAGGCTGCATTGCAGTAGATTTGCACATTGGTTTGGCTAGACAATGAGATCCCTTTTTCCATCCCATCTGCTAGCTCACAAGCTCCATGGGTGCTTGTGAGCACGCTCAGAACTTGTCTGTTCATTTCTCCCTATTCTCATAGGCTTTTGAATAATTCCATGACCAAAAGTGTCTAAGGAAACTCACCTTTGTGGAGAAATTAGCCTGTTCCCATGGTATTGATACTGTAGGATTTGGCAAAGGAGAAAAATGCCATCTAATCCAGGCATCAACTAAGCTTAATTTTTGGTCAGTGCTACAGCATGTGGTTTCCTGCTGTAATGAACATATTTATTAAAAATAAACATCTGATCTCATAAATAAGAACTTTCCTGCACAGGTTCTTTTTACGACTATGATGTGTCTCTAGTGAATTCATGTAGCAGTTACCTGCTTCACAAAGGCATACTGTAACTTTTATCACTAGGCTAGTAAAAGAGCAGCTCCTTTCTTTCTAGAACTTATTGTTTAGTAAGCACAACTTTATACAGACCAATAAAAGACTGGTTGTTCTAACAAATTGGTTTTATTGAGGACTCTTTCTACTGTGAGTATTCAATTCAGCTGGGATGCAAGTTTTGCTTTGTAGTAGCTCATTGCTTAGGCTGCTCAGTATTCACAGTTGTCAGTCTTGTTTATATAATCTTCTTCCCCAAGAAAAGCTTTTAAATATTTTCTTGTTTCTGTTCTTGAACAGCCTATTCTCTAACTGAAGAATCTAAGGCCATGTGAGGGCGAGTAGTAGTGCTGGAGATCTATTTAAAGTTTTTGTGATTTAAGTAAAGAGTCTTTTCTTCTAGGCAATTAGTCTTTAGAGACAGAGCAATAAAATACTTCAGTAATTACTTCAACAGTAAAAATCTGTGATGACCTGAGCCAATAATGCCTTTTAATGTGGTAACTTCTAAATTACTAATTGGCTAACCACCATCTCTTGCTATATTTTGAACCTAACAACTGGGAGTAGAAAAAACGCTAGTGGTTTGGGATAAAGAATAGATTTTTCCATTGCTTTTGAGTTCAGAATACTTTGGAGTTAAGAATGTGGTAAAAAGCAGCAGTAAAACATAGGGAAGGCTACTTCTGCCATTATGTTACGGCTGAAAAGTAAGTTTTACAAGATTTTTTGTGTTCCAAGCTGTTTTAAAAGGCTGTAGCTTGCTTTTCACCTTTCTCAACTTAGAAAGTAATTTATCATTTAAGAACGAGGTAGTCAGGTAGTTCGAGATTTCGGTAATTCCTGTAAAGTCCTGGATCTGTGCTTGCCTGCTTGCTGTTAAGTGCTCCAGACTCAGTACTTTAGCATCACTGGTGTGTCTGCTTAGGATGCATCTGAGATTGCTGGTGATAAGGCTGGAAAGAGGAAGAATAGTAATCAGTGATATAAGCTCCACTGCAGTACCTTATCTGTTATCCTGTGTCTATCTTGCTTTCCCTGAAGAATTATTCCTGAGATTTCAGGTGGAAAGTGAGGGGAGCCAAACTCCCTGAGAGCAGTGGCGTGTGTGTGTGACTGGTCCTGACTGGCAGAGCATCAACTTGTTTCTTGGTAGGTGGAGCCCTAACGTTGCTGAGTAGAGTGGGAGAAGAATGTAACAATTGCAGTGAGTAACTTTGCCATATAAATCAGTACAATGCAGAACACTGTTCTGAGGAGCGAACTTGCAATGGCACCTAAAATTCTTGCCCTTCTATCACCTACAGTGTTGCTGTTCTTGTTCTGTTTTTTCCCAGCCTTAGTTCTCATCTTTTAATTTGAATTTGTTAGGGACATAACTCTGGCTTTAGATTTGTGCTGACTGGAACTGACCTGCTGATTGCTGTAGATGTTTTGACCCTTTCTTCATAATGGAGATCCAGTTAAACTTTTGCTAGATGTATAAAATAAACATAGTGCTGATTTTTATTCTATTTTTTTTACTATTGAAAAAAATAATTGTTTTGCAGTATTCACTTGAGTTGATATTTGGGTGCATTTTCACGTGCATAGTATGTATATACTGTACTTTCTGTAAAGTTGCTTTTCTTTTCCCCTTTTTCTCTGCCAAAAGGAATCAGATACACCACCTTGCACAGCTCCTAATGTTTACCAGTTCAGTCTTCAAGCACCGACCCAGCTTATGGCCAGTTTAGCGCCCGCATTGCCCCTGCCAAGTGGTAAACCCCAATCTGCGCCTCCGGGAGCCCTGATAGTGGCCGCCAGTAATCAGGTATGAGCCAGCAACTCTGTCACGAGCAAGTGCAGGTCGTGTGTGCTGTGCTGCCAGCCTGAAACCTCTCAGGATCACCTTCATGTAGCATGTGCTAAGCTTCCTGTGGGCATTGAAGTGCTTACCTGCTGTGTCAGAGGTGCGGGGAGAGCCAGGGGTGGGAAAGGGTTTAGGGTGGAAGAGCCCGTCCACAGCACAGACACCTAGGAGTAAGTTAAAGAACAAGTGTCAGGTGTCTGACTCCTTAAGCTGTATTTGAGAGTCCTAATGCCCAGCTCTTGGGGTATTTACTGATCTTTAGTCTATTTATTTTCCACCACCATATAAGTGGTGGAGCTGTAAGATAGTTTTTGAATTTTAAGAAATAGTACTGACCTTTCTAGGCTTATTTATTTGTTTTGATTTTGAATTATTAGGAGAGATTTGGTTACACTTGTAATTTTCTGTAATATGTTTTAAAGGTGGAGAACGAAAATTGAATTATCGACATGTGCACAAGATTTTTTTATCAAAAAATTAAATGTGTGCATAAATGTGCTGGGAACCTGAATGTATTTTGGCTAATGTGTCCATTCTGGTGCAAAATCAGTGCATCTTTCTGCAGGAAAACATTCCCTCAGTCTTGATAATTAAAGCTATTAGCCAAACATGCCTCATATGAGACTTAATGCAAATTGTGGGTTGTAGGTTGCCTAAGGTAACAAAATAGTGAGCTGATTTATTTGAAACTTAGTTTTGGTCAGGTTCTCTTCCTTCTTCTCCAAGTCTTTCTATTAGATTTCTTGGGACTCAAGGGCCAGGAGATTTTCAACTTAATGACTTTGCCTTTTTTTATTTGATTCATCGCTTATCTTCATGGACCTCCACTGGACTCTCTTAGTTGTCTATATCTCTGTTCCTGGGGAACCCAGACCTGGGCCCAGCACTCCATGTGTGACCTCACCTGTGCTGAGTAGAGGAGAAATGATCACTTCCCTTGACTTGCCTTTGATTTTAATCTTCTTATTGATTACACAGATGCTTCCTCTCCTTTCTCTCCCTACTGTTCAGTCCCACCTAGGCAATACCAGCTTACCTGCACAGGAAATGTTGTGTTAGTGAGAAGCTTATAGAGTAATACATTTCTGTTTTAGTGTCTGCAATTGAGTACTCACTGGCTAGTGAGTACAGTCCAGTCTGAACCTTTAGAAGTTATTTTAGAATAAAACTGGAGAGTATTTTTAAGTTAATTGTCATCTAAAATACTAACTTTTTGTAGATAGATACTAACAGCTCTGCTTTTCTGAAGAAGTACCCTGGAGCTATCCAGTTGTTAGTACAAAACAAGTTGGCATTGAGTGTTTGCCACAGTTGTGAAGAGGCCATGTGTTGCGTGAATTTTGGATCTCTGCTGGAATTTTGAATCTTGGAAAACAACTGCTTTGTAGCACTTTTTCTGGCTTTCTGTTCCTTGGCTGTCCTTTCAAGTGATTGTTAACTGTTCTGTTAGTACTTTTATAGTGCTTACATGTTTGAAAGCAGGAATTTTTCTGTGGCTTTGCTTAACAAAGATATGCCTTTGAGAATCACATTAAGTCAGAAGAATTTCTTGCTACATGTAGTTTAGAAATGAGATAATGGGCTATTTGCATTGAATTTACCAAAAGTTTGTATTTTGTGAAGTAGACATGTTCTTTTTTGATGAAGTTTGATTGACTCAGAAGTTAGAAATGAAGTAGTTTTTACACAGAACACTGTAAATATATCCTTTCCACTCCAGCTTTCTGGAGCATAACTGCTAGATTAGGCTGATGGCTTTTCTTTTTTGTTGATGAGACTCAGGTAGCTCATAACTCTTAATAGGTGCATTCTACCACCTTAGATGTGCAAGACTTTCTTAAAAGCAAGTCTTCTTTTATATTAAAAAAAATGGAAATGGACTCATTTATCTGCATTGTGTCTTCAGCTTTCTCCCTGGCAACTTTTCCACCTCAGTTCAGCTTGGAAAGCTGTACCTAGGTGTTGAGTACAACTCTTAAAAGCAGGTGGTACCAAGGGTGCTTAACTGTAGTTTGAACAAATTACAGCCTTCTAGGCAAGATTGCTGCTGTTAAAGCTTTCTGGTATTTTCATTTTTGAAACATGTTTGGTGTGATTACCAATTCTGTTTATGTACTGCATAATTAATTGGAGAATTTCCAGGTAGTTGAGGGACTGATTAAGCTCCTGGCACAGGTCTGTGTGCTTTTCAGGATCATCATCATCCATCATTTTTCTGAGGTAATCTTTCTTCTACTCTGCTGTCAGCAGTTTGAAATTTCACTTGGGGGAGCAGAACAGTTTATGAAGCAGTGCTGCACATTAGAAATAAGCAGAAAAACAGGTGTTGACATGCATGTCCAGATGAGTAAAGGGGACGGAAATTGCTTGGTAACTTCCCAAGGAAAGGAGGAGACTACATTCCCTGTGGCTAATTTGAGATGAGTTTAATTCATGCTGGGTTGCTGTTTGCTAGGTTACCAAAATGAAGACAGAGGAAACTTTTGTTTTCTTAGGTGAGAAGAACTCTATCATTTAACTTTTAAGATGCTTTCTTTCCCCCCACAAAGGATTGTGTTTTGATTCCAAGGATCTAAAGCCAGTAAGCACCAGTCCCTCTGCTGCACTGGCTGGCTTCTAGTGTGTTGGAGAAAACCTCCACTGAAGATGAGTAGTGTCTGATTGGGAATATGTTCGTTGCTATGGAGATAACTAGGAAATGAAACCTTAATGTTGGTGCTGAAATTCCACAGTCAAAACTTGTAAAAGGACTTGCAGGAGTAGGTTCTTTTTTTTGAGATTCTTTTGAATTTGGCCAAATAAGGCAGAGCATTCAAACTCATAAACTGCTGTTCTGCACTTCTGTGCCTAGCATACTTTGGTTCAAAGTTTGCTTTAATACAGAACAATTGTTTATGGTGTTGCTTTGTCTCACTAGTAATCCTGGTACTGCTGGATCTCTGAAATGGTTGCTGAAAGGTTAGCAGCACTGCAAACGAAATTGGTCAGGGACTTGAGTCAAAAATGTATTTCTTTTAGATGAGTGCAAGCAGTTAAGTGTAGTTCACTTGGATAAAAGGTAAGTTTGTAAAGACACATTTTAGTTCATGTCAGTGCAGAACTTTACCAAATATTTCTGAGAAGGCAGGTGTCATATATTAGCTAGTGTACTAATATGCTGAACTCCCTTATATAGTGTGATACTTCAGGGTTTTCAGTAATTTAGCTTCAATTTAGAAATTATCTGATTTGTTCAATGGCACTTCTAAGCTGTTTAGGTCCTGAAGGCTTCTTCACTCAACCAAATGACAATTTTGTTATTATTTTTAATTGAGAATGCTCTCATTTAGTAATAACTTTTCAATGCCCATGCATTTTTGTAGGAAGGAGGCTACAGTTGTCTACTTTGGAAAGAGTTTTGATTCTAAATGTCAGACTCCTATCTTCTGTGTGTGACAGAACATTGTTTGATTTTTAAGACATGCAAAACTTAGGAGATGATGGTTCATTTCCTTTCCTAAGGAAAGAAGAGAAGGAAAAACTGCATCTGAGTTCCAGAGGTTGTTCAGCTGAAAACAGTACTAGAGATTTTTCATCTGTGTTGTCCCATTTTTATACGGACAGTCTTTATGTGGTATCCTTCCATGTATGGAAACTGACTTAGCCTGACCAGACCCTGGGATAACCTAACCTGACTGCTTACAACAGAATGTTGGATTAAGTAATCTCCAGAGGTCTCCATATAAGCATCCAGTCTATAGGACATACAGTTTATAGGACAGTGTGAAATCCCCTGGCCACATTGGCTGTGGCTTTCTGAGTGCCTTTTGAGTTGCAGGAAAGACAAAGTTTAGTTTCTTTGAAACATAAACAAACCAACCATAAATAGAAGACTTATGGAAGTGTAGAAGTCATACCTTCCTTTTCTTTGCATAGTACTCCTTTATCTTCCAGTGTCATTGTAATCAGATTTCTTCTCACAAACTGAGATTGATTTGAATAATCACATATGTGTTTCCTCTGCAGATGTTTTCACATGTACTGTATTGGTATCTCCTCATCATTTGGAAAGGGTTTTTCTTACTATAGTAGTAGTTTTTCTGTTCCAAATCAAAAGTGATAATTCTCAGTGAGGTAAGATTTCTCTTTAAGGTCTGAAACTGTCAACTTAGTGCTAGAAAAGCTATTATCTCTTGTTCCCTGTAGTGACAAGTATGCAGATACACTTCATGGCCCATGTCACAACAGCAGCAAAGTTGCAGTACGAGTTCTGTCTCCTGGTAGGATTGTTTTGACTCTTGCCCCTCAGTTTTGAAATTTGAGTAGTGACAAGATCAAAAAGGGTGTTTATTTCGTGTGTCATTCTACTTTCTTTACCATAATGTAGTTCAGTATTTGCTACAATGCTGATGGTACTCTTTACTGTCATTCACTCTGGGGACTAGGCTCTCTGCTCTCTCAAGTACTGGTTTATCTTGGAGCTGCTCATACTAGTCTTGCCTAACCTGTTGGGAAAGGTGAAGAGAACCTTGACCTTTGTGAGGTAGCTCTGCCTGTAGCCTGTAATGAAGTGAAATAAGATATGAAGGATTGATATCATCTGCTCCCTTGCAGCTTTAATTTTTCCAGTTCTCTTGTGCTGGAAGGTAAGAAACATCTAAAATTTTTCTTGCTTTTGAGCTCTTTTTAGTCCTCATGTTGGTTTTTCTTTTCTTTGCTGTACTTATGTTGGCTCCATAAATTTCCCATTTTAATAACAGCAGAAAAGAGTTTGGGCTCATTTTTAAAAATCTATTCAGGACTCAAGATTTTATGAGTTGTAGCTGAAAAGTGGCATGTAGATTCCAAAACTGAGAAGTTTCTTCATTTGCTGTGCTTTGAGCCTTTTTTCCCTAGATTACCAGTGCTAAACAACTTTTGGAAGAACATACTTTGGTTTGTCTCTACTTCAGCTTAGAATTCTAAAGCTCATAGAAATCTTAGCAGGTTAAGTGTATGTTGAGGTATCACATGCAAATATCTTGCAGAATCCTGTTCCCTAACCTAAAAGAATGGGGCTAGGTTGCCTAATACTTGGCTTATTACTTATGCAGTTGTGACTAAAATGTTGGTTAAGTCATTGCCCATTATTTCCCTACAAAACTCTGAATTTATTTCATAAAGAACAAGAAGTTAAATTTTTTTAGTGTATTTACTGGTGTTGAATAAGTGAGTGCTGAAGCCTAAAATAGAGAATTCAGAAATATTGCAAACTTTGTGAAATATTTTGAGAATGCATGAACCCTTAGGTTATTTAAGGGGTACTTAAAATGCTAATGGTACATTAAGATAGGTCTGAATACTACCCTGGTATTTCTCATGAAATTATTTTAGGTGTATAAGTTTGATTACAAGTCAGATCAACTGCAGGCTAGATTCAGTCGTGGCCTTTAATTGTGTAGTCTTTACAAAACAGTAAATATATGATCTTTCAAAACTGTCTTATATCTTTTCCGAGCTTTTCCTTTACCTCTGTGCTTACCAATCATTTTGGAGCACTGTATATATAACTTCTTTCGAAGTTAGTACAGCTATTTGATTACCAACATTTTCCTGCCTTTTTTTCCTCCTTAATTTAGAATTTTGCTATTGGGAAAAAAAAATCAAACAAAAGACCAAAACTATTAAGAAGCCTGTTTATGTTTAGACTTCATCTCTGTTATGCTACTTGTGCTATTTCAAATTGTAGGGATTGATTTTTGGCTATAAATTTTCTTTTTGAATAATGGCAGTCTTTAAATGTCAGCAGTTTTGTATAGTAAATTTGCCAGTATTTAAGAATAGAAGTTTGGTTTCCTTAGCAAATAATTACTTGGTATTTCTATTGCAACCAGATTTCTTTTGTTGCGATTTTTCTGGGGCTTTCTTTTTTTCCCTGTTTGATTTTTTTGTGTTAAGTTCTGGGGGTTTTGTTTATTTTCTTTTTTTCTCTTTGTGTTTTTTTTTTTCTTGGAAGCTTTTTTAACCTAGTATGTGATACAGAATTTCACCTTACCCCCATCCCAGGTTTGTCTTAAAAGTGAATTCTTTAGTTTTCCCTCCAGATCTAGCAGATTATTCAACACAGCTAAAAACCAAACCTGTTCTATCAGTCAGCTGTTGAATCAATAGTCTTTAGATGGGAGTGATTGTTCTGTCTAGAGAAATAGATCCAAAGAAGTTGAAACTTCTAAATCAAAGATTTCTCTCTTGTATCACAGATGAAGGAGCTTTCTTTTTGGATTATCTGATCTCTCTAGACATCATCTGCTTACAGATGCCATCTCTCAGTGATTGTGCGAGTCCTGGGCACGTGAATATCCAGAAGTTTATGCACAGAGAAAGCTGTTTGATACAGCCTCTTGAGATTTCCAAAAACATGAAGTAAATTTCTTTTATCAAAGATCCTGGAAGAAGCTAAGTGAATGATATGTGTCCCATTTTAAATAATTAACTGATTGGAAATGAGAAACAAAAAAATTCCATTTTTGCAAAAGATGGAGCTCACCAGGAAAGCCCTGCAGGAGTTTGTGCTGCCTGATATCTAAAAGGCAGTGGATGAAACCTGGTGAAGTTTGCTGGTGGTGTGAAACCCCTTAAGGGCTACCTGAGGAAGGATGCAGAAGGACCTTTCAAGGTGATGCATCAGGAGGGAGAGAAATAATTTACACTTTGTAGGGAGTGGTAGGCCCTGAGCTGACGTGAGGATGGCATCTAGATGTTCTTGCAAAACACCAGCAGTGAGTATAAAATTTCTTTCCTCATCAGAAAGTCAAAATACAGATGGAAGCTGAATAGGGAAAGATGTTAATAGTGATCAAACACATGGAATTGGTTCTGTGTGAAGAAAGAATGGTTGTTTAACCTTGACAAGATGAGGTATGTAATCTAGGTCTATGTAGTCATTACCAGTGTATGAAAAAGTTAGAGAACAGAATGACAAGAAATTATTTACTCCAAGGACTGATAGATCATCCCATAGTAGGCTCAAATTAAATGTGATGCTCATTTAAGCTGTGAAATGCTATAGCACAGGATGCTAAAAGCTGATGGTTTCAAAAAACCCCAAACAAACTAGTGAACAAAATGTAGTTGAGAACTAGTAAGTATAAAGGTATCATCTCTGACTGAAGTGATCCCTGAGTCAACTTCCTTAAGCACCTCTCTCAGCTGCTGAGTGATAAGACTGAGGAATTCAGATCCTGCTCCAGTAGATTGACAGTCTTTATCTTGTTGGCCTAAAAGCAACGCAGAATGTTTCATCACAAGCTAGAGTTCACGTTCTGGCTGGTTAAGTTATTAATCATTCTTTGAAAGTCTGTTCACCTTTTGAACAAACAAGGGGTATGACATCTTTTAGGACACAGGTAGATGCACTTGTCATACTTGCTGTGCTGCTTGTCTGATCTTGGGGTCACCTGCCATCCTGCCCCCAGTATTTTATTTTTAATGAATCCTCACTCATATTGAGGAAGAAGTTGCCAGGTTTTTCACATTTTCAGCTGAAGTGGATATCCACCCAGGCTTCCTGTAAGTTTGTATGCTCCTTGATCAGTTTTGTTCTAGTTGTTCAGTTGCAATACCAAAGTTTTTCTCTGTCTTTCTTCAGCATACAGCTGAGGGTAACTGTGATGACTGGCTTCTTCTAGTGTTTTGAATATGACAGGGTCATTTTTAGTATTTTGATGTAATTTCAAGTAAATGTTTATATATAATTGAGATAGAGATGTACTTACTGAACTAGAAGACTTTGCACGAGAATGTGACATTATGGTGTGTTTGCTTGAAGGACCACTTGCCAAAAATATAAAACATTCTATTTTTTTTTCTTAGTTTCATGTTGACTTACTAAAACTTCTACTAGAAGCTATTTATGAAATGTACATCAATAAATTATGTTTGGGAAGTAGTTTCTCTTAAGAATGAAAAATTCTCAGCTTGCATTTCCATTTTCTGTTTGTCCTTGAATTATTTTGCCACTGGTAGTCTGAGAATAGCGCTTAGTGTGTCTATCTTGAGAGTTTAGATACTGCATGTTGAAGGTTGATTAGGTTGATGTAGGACACTTCAAATAAAAAATAATTTTAAGGTGGTTTTGCCACCCTGCAGTTAACTGTGGTTGCTCCTCAAAGCTAGTCTTCACGAGTTTGTCTTTCTGGATGCTCAGTGTCTCTTTGATTTGCTGTTGGACAGTAAAATGTTGCCTATGGAATTATGCTTTCAATAACTCTTTTTGTTCTGTGTGCACAATTGTAATGGTGGCTTGGTGTTCCCGTTTCTTTCTACTTCACACTTGTTTGGAAATTCAGAATATGAAATACCTGCAGCTACTTCAGTTTTCAAAGCAGTTGTCCCAAATGTTAGCTCTGTGTTCCTGTTTAACCTCTTGAGGTTAAAATTAGCTTTTGTTACAGACAATCAGTTGTCTTTTGAGTTATTGCTGTTAGATATCAGGGAAGGTTCCTTGCATTGATGTTACCAGTCTTTCAGTTTGATCTTTTGAAACTCTTGTACCTATTTTAAGCCAACTTACTGTATGCCATTAAGTGATAGAGATGCATGTAGTATCTTATGGTGTGGTAGGTTTACTCAGGCTGCTACTAAACCTTTTGGGCAGTTTCTATTCCAAGTTATTGGAGATCCCCAAAGAAGTCTCGTACTGTATTTCTGATCACTGAATTGTTTTGCGTTGGTTGGCATATGATACACAGTCTAGGAGCTGTGTAACCTGGTGGTCAGATCAGTAGGATTTACAAGTTCCTCACAAGCCATACTTAGTTTGCCTGTCACTGACTTGAGAATGTGGGAAAAGCAGACTTGTACTCCCCAGGCATCAGCTCATGTGATGATTCCCTTAAATTTCTCCATGGCTTTCTGAAAGACTGAAGTATCTCACTTGGTCATGCTCTTGCTAAGATATGCCAAAACAGACATATCTGTCACAATTTCATTAGGAAGTTCTCTGATTATAAGGGAGTCTTACAGTAAGTATATTTCATACTGAGATCTGAGAGTTTTGAGGATGCTTTGAAATCCTACAGCATTTCATTTGCAGGATGTTTCTTCAGAAAACATTCAGTAAGCTGTCAGTGCCTTGGGACTTGCACAGCTACAAATAAACAAGCATGAAAAGTCCAGTTGCTTCAAGCAGTGTTTTGTGGAAATGACTTAGATGTTGAGGAAATACAACTGGTAATATATGTTCTGTTTGTTGTTTTTATGCCGAAATGAATGCTTATTTTATTTATTTTTTTTTAGCAGCACAGTGGAATGAAGTTTTCCATGAAAGGAACTCATAACCAAGGCAACAGTTACAGCCCTGTCAGCAGTGGAGGCATGAGGCAGCCAGTTGGTAACCGAGGACACCACCAGTACAATCGGAATATATGGAGAAGGAAAAAACACAGAGACAGTTTGCCTATTAGTCTGAGCAGATAATGGCAGATGCCAAAATGACCTTCCCTGTTCAGACAAACTGAGTGAGTGCCACTCGACTTGAGGGATGGAGACCAGCGTCCAGCACATCGTTTTATTGGTGTTGCCAAATATCTGCAGCTGACTTCTTTGCATGTTTCTTTGTGTGGTGGTTCAGTCCATCTTCAAGAAGTAGTTGTGCTTATCTGTGAAGCCTTATTAAATGTGGAAGTTTGTTTTCTGCCTTCCCACAATGGTTCATTCAGTGCCGAAGCAGCTCTGACAATAGAACTGCAAGGACAATTACAAATGCTGTAGCTTTTTTGCTGTGGCTATATCTGTTCCTTTTATTTTAGAAGTGAAGGAAACTTCAGCCCCTTGGAATTACTTTTTTTTTTCTTCTTTGCAGCAAATCAAGTTGGGAATTCATAAAAGTAAATTTGCTGCGCTCCTGTTTTTTTTTTTTCCAAAGCTCAATTTTTTTTTCTCTGTAAATATTGGAAGTATGATTTGTGCAATAACTTGGAATTTTTAATTTAATTTCATATTATCACATAAGTTATATTTAAGGGGAAGAGGTTTTTTAATTTACAGATCCTTTCCCAGGTTGCATTATCTAAGTTGGGGTCATAGTTTTGGCAGGTTGTCTGAGCAGTGTTATAAACATGACATTTGGTAATATTTGAGGCTTCTTGATTCACAATGAAAGTGCGATTTGGCTTACAGTTTTAAGAATTTACTAAGCTCCAAAGCATCTTGACCCTGTGTTTTTTAGCTCATTGTCTGGCCTCTATCAGTCATCTTGCTCTGACCAATGAGTTTTAATTTTCTTTAACTAGACAACAAATCCAACATTTGTAGTACCAGAAGTAAAACTTTTGAGAGGAATGGGAAAAAGGTTGGTTCAAGTCCTGATACGAAACTAAAAAGCTGTGAACTACGTGCTTTGATGCATTTTAGTAACGTAACCTGTTAATGTTTGGGTTGAAACAACACTATTAAACAGAGGTACCCGGCTTAAGGAATGTGGAGAAAGGAAATATGTTGATTCCATTAAGGAATCTGTATAGTAGTATGCATTAGTTCTGTTAAGAGCAAATATATAAAAAGTACTTCAGCTGCTCTAAGCATTACAAGAAGTATCTTTTAATGTGTTGCAGGAGAGCACAGCCCAGTGTTGTACACAGTATGAGTGGCTGGCACTTAATTTACAGATGCATACAGGTATACTATGCAAGTGTGTATTGCCATGACAAACACTGTCTTTAACTTTTTGAAAAATGTACATCCTGCCTAACCCTGCGTTTTTAAAGCACCACAGTTGTCCTGGGAGTAGGTCACATCTCATGCCCTCTGACTTCCCTTTTTTTAAGTGAGAGTTCTTAAGCTATTCAGAAAACTACAGGTAAGTTATTTAAGTCCACTAGCAGAGAAAGCTGAAGAATCCTGTTAACAGGACATCTATACTGTGTACAGATAGAGAAGGTTTTAAAACTGGTATCTGAATATTGAAATGAGGTGTCAAGCATGAAGCTTTTTAATATGCTGTATGCCTTTGAAGCAGAAGTAGTTCATGTTATTACTGAATCTGTCAAACACAAACAGGTCCTTGAGGGGAGAGAGGGCAACATTCCAAACTAGAGTAGTGCATATCTGTTTGCAGAAAGTTTGTCTTAATGCTCCAGACTCATCACAATAAAAAAAGTTCTAAAAATTGTGAGCTGATTCATAAATAATATCTAAGGGCTGTTACATGAGCCTGTACTGCTTAGTCTTCACACACTAGCAATATTGAGCATAACTACATTAAAGAGCCTTCAGAGGCTTTAATTGGTGTCTTATACTAGCGTCCATTTGAAAGCAAAACTCATTTGAAAAGTGGTATCATGTAACACTTCAGTCATGGTGAACCAAATGAATTGGCCTGGCTATCACTGTGGTTATGTGCTACAGGTTTAAAAAATGTTTAAATTTTTTGTGTGGACAACTATGTGGAAGCTAAAATTGACATATTTTTATGTAAAGTTTTCTATTCTTTGATTTTTAATAAACTTTGGAGACCAGTCACTCTTCTGTACTTTTTTAATGGGAAACTTAATGGATGAAGTGACACTCGACCTTGTCCCATTCGTTGATGTACTCTTTGAACATCTGCTTTAAATTGTTCATGCTGAGCACCTTCAGAATGAGTTTGGAAGGTGGATGGGTACTCTCAAATGATGGTGATGTTTTTCTAAAGGGAGTAATGAGCATGGATGTTGCTTTTGTAGTTGTGGATTTGATCACTTGATAATGAGAAAGCAGAGGAGCTGGAGGTAGTTCCCACAGGATTCTCAAGAGGAGATGGTCTAATTCCTTGGCATACCTTAACTTTTCATTAACTTTTTTTTCCCTAGTCCCTCTCGGTAGTTTCCAAATTCCTTTCAAAATCTTAATCTAAGTTTCAGCTGCTTCAAAGACTGGATGTATCTTGTCTTTTTTTGTTGAGTTCTGTTAAGTCCCTGAGAGGACTTTGAAATGTCAGCAACTGACTTGAGTTCAAAATTTAAAAAATGAGTCTTTGGAAGGAATGAGTGTAAATCTCTGAACGTCAAGGAAGGGAATGGAAGTATTTTTAATAGACAGAAATACAGGGCTAGGGATTGACAGTCAGAGAGGTCTGTGGTACTCGGTCAATCTTAATGAGTATCTGCTGGAGAAAATCAGGGAAGTGGTGGGAAGGGAAAATAATAACCACTCAGTAGTAGCTGGATAATAGCAATTATTTTTTCTGTCAAGTTAGTTAGCCAGTGGGGCATGGCTGACAGAGGGATATATAATCTCTGCAGACACAAAGAATAAGTGCAGCAGCATTGGTTTTGTAATTTCTGTTGTCCTAGACTCCATTTCCCTCTTTTTGTCCAGGTGATGATTTTGCTTTATTCTTCCCACAGATGCTGCTCAACTATCTATCCTTGTTAGTAGTCTGCATTTAATGCATTAGGATTCTGCCTTGAAACATTGTTCTCTGATAAAAATCTGCTATATCCCCTTGGTCTCAGCCCTAGTGACTATTTTGTACACTGCTCATAGGCAAAACTAGTCATGGACTTAAGATGTGGAAGGGAGAGACTGCAAATTGAATGGAGGGATGGGACCCAGAGAGCCCATCATAGAAAGAGCTCGGCTGTGAACTGTTCTTGTTTACAAGAGATGTCAGTGCTGTATTGTACTTCCCCTGTCACTCCATCCCTGTGCACTGAGGCAGGGTAGGAGGTGTGACTGCTGGTCCCGTGCTCCTGGTTCAGCACTGTTTCTTTCCATGGGAACAGCCTCTTGAGACTGGGCATAGCAGAATCAGAGTCACGTTGGAAATACAGCACGGCTTCCTTCAAGCAATGTGAGCTCTTCATCATTCGTGGGTAAAAAGAAAAGCCTGAATTGTGAGCTAACAGGCAACTGATCACTCAGGGTATACGTGTGGGGAAGTAAATGTGTCAGCTCTCAAGGACAAGAAGCCACCCACTTGCTGACTGCTGCCAGTGTAGTCTGGTTGTAAGTTTAATAATACCTGGACTAAACCAAAGTTATGACCTGAATTCTTCAGTTGAGAGACATGACAGAGCCATGGGTTAGGTAGCTGCTCTTGTGCACTTCCACTGTTTTGATTGGGGCTTGAAGCAGATGTGTCAAAAAATGAGGATTTTGGAGGAAGCCTTAGAACAGAAGCCTGAAAAGAAATATCTTGGAGATCAGGAAAATGTGTGAAGAAAAATACCAGTGGATGCCTCAGAACGTTAACTGATAGTGTCTGTCTAAAGCTCTGCTCACAGTTCTCAGTGTTGTGCTACTGCAGGAGTTTTGACTTAGAGCTGCCTATGGCATAGTAGCCTTTTGGTTTCAAATCTGTTAAGTATTCTCCAAGCATTTGCTTTTTTTCATAATCCTTTCCTATTAACAGATTGTTGCTGGAGTATAAAAAGAAATTATGAATGGCCCATGTACAGCACATACTGATGTTATGAATGTCTGTGTGTGAGGTCAGGAAAGACAAAGGACATCTCATTCAATACCAGTTATTTTCCCCTTATGCACCAAAATGTGACATGTTCCTCTGATGTGAATTCTTAGGAAGCAGCAAGATGCTTCCTAAAACTCATAGTTTTATTAAAACATGGCTTCCAAATAAATGCTTCAATGACTCACATTCAGACCTAAACCAAATAGAGTTTAAGAGCTCCTATTTTCTGTCAGAGGGTGAAAATGATATTTGAATTGGAAATCCATAACCTCTGTGCTAAAATTGCCACTTTTTATTAGTGAAAAATTAGGCACTGATCCTCCATGGATGTTGAGAAAATTCCTTGCTTCATGCGCCTCCTTTCCAGAGAAGAAAACTAAATCTTCAGATTTAGGATTGCCATTTGACACATCTGGCCAATTTCAGGAACTAAAATGAGTAGGTGTAATCTTGTTAAGGCTTGCTTGTCGAGAGCGTAAGAGTTACTTGGGTATCACTGGCTATGTAGCTGTAGGTGAGAACAACAAATCATCTCTGTTCTCTTGGGGAAATTTTTTAGGAGACTTGGGAACAGAAAATTATTCTATTAGTCATTCATACATGTGCATGCAGTCTTCTGAAGATGAGCAGAGCAGTGTTGATATTCTCAGCTGCAAGTGCAGGATTTGTTCTCTCCTCACAAGGGCTGTGGAGGGAGCCAAGGCTGCCCATCAGGTGTTTGCCCCTTAGATAAGGGGGTGACAAAGCAGGTCTGTTCCTGATACAGTGGTTGAACAAAATGATTTGCTGTTTTCCTCCCATTCCTCTGTTAAAAAGGAATTGTCAAGAAATGGAAGGTTATAAGAAATGTACTGTGAAGGTGTGAGTGTTAGGAATTATGAATGGTGAAGCACTGGGGTACAAGTGCTTTAGTCTGGTAGTGAGATTTCCATCCTTTGAAATTGTAGAAACCTGTCTGAACAAGGCCCCAGTTAACCCATTCTAATTTCAGTCAGTCCTGCTGGACCACTTCACCTCTGCAGGGCTTTTCCTCCTTAAATTTTTTCTATGATACCAGAGAAGGAGCTGCCTTTTTTTTTTTTTTTTAATTTATCTCTGCTGGGTTTATGAAGTTAATGGGAACATAAGTCAGGTAGGTATTATTTGGTTTTTGGTTCTTCCTGCACTTGTTAAAATACATCTGCAAATTCTGGGACCAATAGATTGAAACAGGTAAAAGCCCAGTGATTTCTGAAGTTGATAATCCCTGGAAATTAGTTGTTCCCATTCATAAATTCTCCAATCATAAATGATAAAGAAATAGAATTTTTTGTATCTTCTTTGTATTATGGTGATTATTACTGTGATAACAATATTTTCTGAGTCCAGTCAACTTGTATTTGCAGGGGTAATGCAATGAAGATACGTGGGAGTAGTGGTTTGTGTAGGATATCAGCAAAATACTCCAAATTGCCAATTTCTTCACCTTTTTTGTTCCAGTGAGTTGCATAGATTCATCATAGAAACTTTAGATAATTTAAATTTGCTTGTTTGCCTTTATTTCACAATACAGGAGTAGGTAGATTACTTACACTCCCTGAAAAGTTGTAAAACAGTACTGATGGAGCTGAAAGCATAATGAAAAGGCTTTTTTAGAGGTAAGATTTGGATGCTGCTATTAGCCTAATTTTTACCTAAATAACGAAAGCTTGTATCTATCTAAGTCAGAGTTATTCCTTACGATGCATTATAGAAATATGAGACTGAAGAATGTTTATCAAGAGTGGATATGTAGAAAAGAAAATTTCCACCAGGAAAACGGAGGCAGAATCCAAGACCTTAATGATCTTAATTTGAAATATAAAATAACCATTCCAGCAGAATGGGAATTGTGACATGCTAAGCTGCAGGTCCGTTAATAAGGACTTAATCACCCCCTACTACTATTACTGCTGCTATTAGTAGTAGGATGTATGGAGCACAGCTCCAGGATCTCTAAGATCAAGACATGCGAAAAGTCCTTATCTGGAAAACTTCCAGTATTTAATTTTTATTTCTGTCAGACAACAGAATAGGGCTAATTAGAAGCAGAGGCAAATTTTAACACTTATTTATCAAATGTTTTTAATGCCTAACCCAGTTTTGTTGCTATTAACATCTGTATATTTAAACTGTTCAGTAAAGCCTGTGGTGTGGTTCAGTGTTAGGTAGTGGCTGAGCCCGGCTATTCTGAACCCGAATAGCATCAATAGATGGCGCTGAGTGCAAATTTTTGGGTCAAAGTGGTGCAGTTAGTTGAAGATTAACTTTATCTGTGTTTGCTAATGATTGTGACACAAGAACTGCCAGGCATGGGCTGAGTGTCCTGATGTGACAAATATGGGAAACATGGCCTGTACACAGAGTTGGAGTTTTGCAGTACTGAGCAAATAGATACGGGATGAAATATAAAGCACAGGGCTGGAATATGAGAATTTATAGCTACTTCCAAACAGTTAAAGCTGATGGGTTAGAAATTATGAAGAGGAGAGACACCTGAGCATATTTGTTAACAGTATTATTAAATTCACAGCTTGTGTCACAGAGTTGAAAAGTGAACCAAACAGATGAAATGTTTCCATTAGCGGTTTCCTTTTAGTACAAGTCCAGAGTTTTACTGGTTAAATTACCTGTGCCTTTCCTCATTTCAGGCAGGAAAATAGATAAAAAAGAAAAGAAGCATAATCCTCTTTTTTTTCTTTATTCAGTCATGGCAGCAGCTACAGACACAGATTTAAAGAATTTTCTGACACCTGAGAATCTACTTCATCTAGAGATTCATCAAAGCACAAGCTAGCTTTTATGATGCCATGTCAAAATGCTGTGAAGCACTATGGATGACAGAAACTATCACCCAGCTTTTTGCACCCATTTGCACCGTTCTTGTATTGACAAACTTTTGATCTTTGGCTTTGATGTAGGAGTGACTTACCTCCTGGGGATGCTGAACATGCTAGCTGGCTGTCACTTCAGCTCTCTGGGTGGCAAGTAGAAGATCTAACTGGATGTAATCTCTCTGGGGAATGTGGTATGACCGAGGTAGTCAGCCTTCATTTCTCAGTTTTGGTGGAGAAACACGTGTGGTTTTATTCTGGGTTTCCTGTTAGATGCTTTTATGGTATCTGGAATAAAAAGGAATGTAACATTTCAGACCGCTCCAATAACCCTGACCACTTTAATGGATAAAATTTGATGTGAATTTCATGACACAATTTGGCCTAGTCTGGCATCCTAGCTTGGTCCCTCATGGCTCTTGCTTCCCATTCCTGTTCATTTGCCTTCTGGCACAGATAGGCCCAAACTCAAAAGTAAAGGAGAGGAGGGGTGGGGGGCATCTGACATTTTGAGGAGTGTAATCCTGTAGGCATGAAAACTATTCAAATTCTCATTGTGTGGCACATGATTATCTGCAATGGCTTGAAAATGGCTAATTCTTCATCAGTGAGCAGGGTCCTCCCATGGGGAAGAAGAGCTCTTCCCCAGGACTGCTGTGTCTAAATGGAATAAGTGTTGCTGCCACTCCCATCTACTTGTACAGTGGTCTTAGTGACATGTAAGAATTTTCTTCTCCACTATTTTAGTGTATTTGCTTTCACTTGGAATCTATGGTTCCAACATAGTCTATACTGTCCCAAAGGGGACAATAATTCTGTTAGGCTGATTTGACTTGTTACTTACTTAATACCAACATTCTCAGATTTATGCAGGATATGGTTGAGGGTTTTTTTTTTCCCCTCAGTACATTCTCTGCAGTTCTAAATTTGATGCTTGAAAGAAAAATCTGTTACCAGTGTGCCCTTAGATTATAGCACGGTGTTACACCTTTATGAAGCAGAGTTTTTGGTGGTTCTTACCACCTATGTCTCTACCTCTGGCCCAGAACAGCCAGATGGATTGTCCATATGTGTCTTCATCAAACATTATGGGAATACTACAACATCCAAGAGTACAGCAGCATTTTTCAGGACAGTGCTAAGATAGTTGTTTACTTGGAAGACCTGGAAATGCCTGGGGAGACCCTGAGATTCAGGATGCTGCCTGGAGTATCCGAGCCTGTAAACAGTCAGGGCAGCCAAGCTTTAATGACAGAAGAGGTTTGGAAACACTTCTCAAAATGACCCACCTGTTCATCCACCTCACAGCTTCCCTCTCTTTCCCTACAGCCTTTATGTTCTGTAGGAAATAAAAACCTGTGCTTTCTGGCTCTGGTGAACTCCTGAGAGGAGAGAGGACTGTGGGGGAGGAGGGGCGGGGAGGCATCTGATTGTGAAGACTGTAATACTCCAAGCATAAATCCTATTTAAATTACCAAGGCAAAATGCACTATTCATTATGCATTTAAATTTCAGAGACCCTTTTGATGCAGGAGGTAGAAAGAGGCTCAGCAGGATCTTTCTAAAGATGTTTTATGAAAAGGATTGTGGTGAACATGAATTAATTTTCCAGCATTGTTTGAACAGATTGCTGTCGGTAGTTACTTTCCAATTAGCTTGTCCTTGTGTCTTTCTAGGTTATTATTGAATCTGGAGAAAAAAAGCTTTTTTTTTTCTTGTGCATTTTGCAGAGGATTTGGGTTTTTATTATTATTATTATTTTATGTTTAAGTAAAAGTCCCTGCAGAGTCCTGGAACTGAATGTTGCTCATCTAGCAGAAAGACTTTAAATTGACTCAAGCACAGGATTAATTTTTTTTTAAAATTTATCTTCTTACAGAGTATTACGAGATTTTGCCCGTGTTAATCAGGAAAATGCGATTTGCTGGATTCAATTTGCTCCGGTGACAGGGAGGGTGCGCTCTTGCATCACTCTTCTCTCCCAATGCAAAAGCAACAGCTCCACCGTCTCAGGTTTGGAGGTGGTACTACCGTGGTGAGAAAACCTTTCCTGAGGCACAGAGTAGCTTTAGAGGGTAATTTCGTTTTGTTTCGTTTGGCTAAGAATCAGAACACTTTACTTAAAATCAGTAATGGATGACTGAGCAAGGTAGTTGGTTTTCTATCTATCAAAATTGTGCTTGGGAAGCCCATGTTTCATTTGTGCTGTGCAGCTGTGCCATTAGAAAAATGTTTCATCCTTCCAGATGTTAAATTGTTGTTTCCTTCTTAGGGATCTCTTGGTCCCTTATCTACGCACATCCAGCTCAGGTGCATGAGCTCCTACTTGTTTTAGCATGTAGAAGAGATTATTTTTTCCTAAGTGCTCTTGGAAATGGAACTGGGACACTGACAGGTTTTCTCCAGCTAGCCTGAAATGCCTGTTTCAGGTTGTTTTTTCCCCCCATCCCTTCAACTTTAAGATGTCAGCTGAAAATAGAATATACTCAGCATGGATATAAAAGACACTCTTGAAAATAGCTCCAGGGATCATCCAGTTTGGGGATTCTTGGATTTGTGCAAATCTGTACTTGTGTTCAGATAACACAGTTCCTTGTGTTAGCTGGCTTTTGTCCAATGGTCAATTTACCATTAATTGCTATCTTCTAAAGGCTGGAGTTGGTAGAGCAAAATCTCTATTCAACAGCAATCTCTATGGCAATGAGTTTGTGTTCACTAACTCCGCATGGGAAAGACTAAACAGGAATAAGACTTCTAAAACGGAGCAAAGACATGCAACCCAGAACTTCAGTGCAGTTCAGTCTGAATGTGTGTTACCATCAGGTTAAGAGTGAAAGTCGTGCTTTTAAAGAAGAATCGGAATTCTTCTGTGAAACAGGCTGCACAAGTAGGCATTGTATTTAAATGTTAAAGAACTTCTATACACAACTGCATTTATTCACGAGGTTGTCCTTTATTGCAGATTAGGATTAGTGTTATTCCAATCAAGGTTTGGGTGCTGGTTTTATGTTTGGGATTCCCCACCCCAGAAGCTTCCACCCCACTTCTCCCTGGAAGTTACTAGAGATAAGAGTACTGATATTTGTTTCTCTCCTATACCTTTTACTGGGGTTTTGCCTCCACGTAGATTCACATTCAGAATGACCATCTAAGACCTTCATTTTCTTGTGTTTATATTAACACCATGAGGAATGGGAGGAGGATTTGTAGAGCTTGGCTCTCACTGTCAGAAGTAAGAATTTATTTTGCTATAGTAGAAGGACTTGATCTTTCCTAGAGCCTCTTTCCCTCTCCAGCTACTTCATAAGCTGTATAATGTGTAGTCCCTTAGAAAAAAATCATGGTTTGCCAGTCCTGTGTATCAAACCTTCTGTGTTTTACCAAACTTTTGTGTGTTCATAAAATATTTTAGATTTCTGGTTTGGTTACTGTATTTCTTAGTTTGAATTCAACATACATTCAAAGAAAGCTTTCAGCAGTGCAGCCTAGAGCAGATGTCTTTTTTTTTCTCCCCACATAATTTTGCATAGTTCTCAGTCATTACATGCATGCTTCAATTCAGATAAATTTAAGAATCTAAGCCATCTATTCAAATACGGTCAGATTTAAAGATGCCAAAAGTAACACCTGATTTAGTTTCTATGTAAACTGTATAGTTTCCACATAAGACTACACAGAATGCACAGATAGGAGTTTTCACCTATAAAAAAAGAGTAAATGAAGATGGATTTGACAAAGATCTAAACTATCGGCTGAGGGAATAGTTGCCAGTATCTTCTGACAGAAGCTGAACATAATAAAATAAATCATGTATGTGGAGGTTGAAAGAGAGCAAAGGGAACAATATTTGTAACTCTTGGTTTAGTTGCAGAATTTCTTCTGAAAGATTTTTGTGTGTGAAATCTTGAGTCTGAAGATCAGTTGGACAAATCCCAAGAAAACAAATCCATTCAGGGCAATTAAATGTGAGATAACGCCTCTGGATGCAGCAACCAGAGATGCAAAGGAGTTGGTTTGGAAAAGGAGCTGTGTGGTGCAGATGGAAGCATCTCTTTTCACCCCTTTCAGAGGCAGGCAGCAGTTTCCAGAGTTTTGGCTGGCTTCAGGTTGAAGTTAACAGTCTCCAGATAAACTTAAACTGAAAGTAGTTTGTATAGAGGAGTTTCTACAATGAAAAGAATCCAGGAAAAAGCATAATAAGACTAAATTAAAGAAAATTGCATTAAAAAAGTCTGGTGATACTGACTTCTTCAACACAGGAGAGTGGAGAGCAGTAAAGGGCTTTAGAGAGAAGAGAAAAATGAGGAATAAACGAAATGCATGGAGGTGCTGGACAGGGCAAGTGGAAGTGGAGGGGGAGATAAGTGGAATTTGTGGCAGGTAAGGAAAAAGTGGAAGAATAAAAAGAGAAAATTGGCAGCTGTTGATGGGGCTAAATGCTTTGTTTGTCCACTGTGCCCCAATTGCCCACCCAGCATGAAATGCAGTGTGGTTCTGCAGCCTCCAGCTACTGCTTTCTCTCCTCTGCTTTGTCCATCTCTCTCCTCTGCTTTGTCTCTGTTGCCACCACTCTGCTGGGTGGCTGAGGCTTTTTTCAGGTCTGCTCCTGGCCATCTGTGGGATTCATGCCAGCAACCTGGGGTGAACATTAGTAAGGCTAATGCACTTTTATAAATGAAAACAAGCCCTCTCTAGTGTGTAGAAGCCTCTTTCATATGAGTCTCTGCCTTATTATTTCAATGTACCAGTGATAATTTTAATTGTACCAAATTTTGGAGTGCTGACTACTGGGTCTGCCCTCTGTATTAGGCTGCTGTCTGTTTTGATTTGGTACAGGTTTGGGCAGCCTGAGAGCTGCTGTAACCTCTGTGGTAATCCCTTGGTCATGCTTTTAAAGAGTTTTTTTTTTATTATTATTTTAGGACTATAAATATGTCCCCTCTCCTTATGTATTTAGTCAATACTACACAATGTTCACTGGAGGTCTGCTGCAATACTCTTAATCCTTATGCTTAATAATATCTAGCACTAAACCAGTTTCCTTCCAATGATTTCACATGCAGGGAATTACTCCATTTTTACTCCATAAGTACTCTATCTGTACATGGACTTTGTGGGATGAAATCCAGATAACTTATTACTTCATTATAAAAACATTTAATATATTTCTGTATGGAAAGAAGAATTATATCAGGTAGACTATTTATTGCATCAGGGTAATTCTTTTCTCCTTAGTTGCAATATTTATTTTTTGTGGGAATTCTTCCTCTATTGGTGCATGCCACTGTTGAATTAACTGATTTACAGAAGCTAAGAAAGTGCTCTCAAAAATTTGAATGCAAGATATAGTGTTAGTAAAATGTCTTGAGAAGTATAAAATACTGAAATAATTAGTAAGTCCTTATAAAAATCTGAAAGGACGATAATAGGATTTAAATGTCAGCATCTTGTCAGTGGTTGATAAATGGAGTGTGAGTGGAAGCTGAATTCTGTACTTTCTCTTCCCAAGTAGGCTGCTGTGAGCTGGTGTGCCTGCTCACACTCCTGTGAATTTGAGTAACACGATCATCTCCTTGGTATTCACCCCTTTTGCACCTCTCTGAAGCTGGCCAATAGAATCAAACCTTCTAATAGAAGAAATGTAGATGGGACAACCAGAAAGTGGAATTGCATAAGCTTAGTTTTCTTAGGAAACTCCCCTAAAAATACAGCCTTTTAGACCAATTAGTGAGTCTTGCATCCCACTGAACTGCAGTTTTTCTAGTGTGACAGATACCAAGATTTGGAAGCAGAACAATTTGATTAAATTTGTCTCCTTTGTTGCTGCAGGTACATTCTGTGTATTCTTAGAATCTAAGTCCTGCTGCTAATTAAGTTGTTCTCTATTTGATATGATATTCTAAAAAAAATATAGCTCACCTCAGGGAGTCTCAGAAAGTAAAATGTCCATACACAGGATTGTAATTTATCATGAATAACTACTGTGTATCCTTTCACTGGAAACAATTGGAGCTATTTTCATTTTCTTATAAATTCTTTTCAGTTTTCAGAAGTTACATTTATTCTCAGAAGCTGGAAAACAATCATAATTCTGAGAAAGTCACATATTGATAATTTGAGTTGAACAATGGAGAATAAAATTGTTCAAGCTGATCTCTGCTCCATGCTCCATTTTAACTGTAGAGAGGTGAACGGTGATTAAATATAACATTTATGCAGAAGCAACAAGCTGAAAGGGTGATGGCAAATATAAATCTTACATAATGAGTTTGAATTAATTTTGTATCTGAAGTAAACAAAACCCAATAGAAGTAGGTTGTTTTATGAGCAGCAGAACTAATCCATTCCAGTCTGTCTGTATTGTTTCTGCTTCTGTTCTAAAGACCAGGTTGGAGAATGGCTTGGGGAGTGTTTTGCTGATCCTGTGTTGGTCAGAGTGTGTATAAGATCAGAGGCTGAAGTTCCTCCCAGTTTGTGTTATTCTATGACCCTATTTTTCTGTCCAATTTGGTTGACTTTGTGAGACAGCTGCCTGGAATATGTAGGGAATTGCATATACAGGAGAGTGTTTTTCCTCTTAAAAAGACCCTTCATTTTGCTTATGATAAAAATAGGTATGCATTTTGTTTTTCTTCTTCACAGCAAGCTCATAATATTTGGAGGGGAAGCCCTTCCTTCACCACATCCTACACCCTTAGCAGGTCAAGGGAAGTGAGGAAAACTTTCCTGTTAAAACAGGACTGTGCAGGGTGAACTGAAGAAAGCTGTTTTTTCTGCTTTGGTATTTCAGTTTCTTTGCCAAGGAATTTCAATGAATGTAAGCATCTCTATTCCCACCTACTTAACAGTTCAAATATATATTTATATAATTTGTCTTTAAACCAATAGCTATTTAACCATAGTAGGAATAAGAAACTAAAGTTTAATCCTCTTATAATAATTCCTTCTCTTAGTAGGAGTGTTTACTGCTTTCTACACTGACACCTTACAGAGCCTTTTTATTTCTACAGCCATCTTGTAAGTGTGTCCCAAATCAAGAAACAAAGGAGTCAGCTTAGCTAATTAGGAATATTCCCCATATTTCTTGTCTTTTTGCGTCATTTAAATATGGAAAAGGCCTCAGAGGCTGACAGTGGCTTTCTCTTCAAAGTTACCTTTTTTTTATATGAACCTGCTTACACCTGTCTTGGGTTGCATTCCTGAGGTGTGGTGAGTGCTGTTCTTTTTTACACCCTGCTGTTGTTATTCTGGATGAAAAGCAGTTCATGGAGGACTTTAAAAGAAAAAACAAAATGCAAAACTTTGTGAGGACTGCTTGTGACATCTGTGGTATGATTGAAATTCTTTTGTGTTATTAACTGGTAGAATTATTTTCCCTTTAGCCATGATAGGAAGTCGAGAATTTAAACAGGTTCAGAACTGTCTCTCTACTACTGATAGCAACCTGGACTGCAACATTAGATAAGACTGAGAGAAAAACAGCCAAACAAGAAAATATATTAGTTTGGACATTATGGGGGCATCAGAGGAGTTTCAGGGAAAAAGGGTTGGGGGACACAATCAGCCAGATGCATTTTCAGGTTTAGTTAGGCTAAATAAAATGTTTTCTTGTTACAGATGGAAAATTAATGTTTTAAGTTTGACTTAGTTGAGAAAGTATGTTGAAAGACCAGCTTTAACTGTTCATGGTATATTTAAATAGCCAGAGTATTTACAGAAGATACTTTCAAAGAAATTGAAAACTCACTTTCTGAAAGGAACAATAATTGAAAAACAAGAAGCTAATTAAATATTATCGGTACCATTCAGGATTTAATCTAAAGGCTAATAGAAAAGGAGAGAAAAGTAGGCTATTATAATGATTGCAAGTAGTATTAGCAAGGAGGTTTTACTTTTTACCGCAATTTTAGTTTTTAGGTTACTGTGTTTGATAAACTATTACTACCCATACCTTTAACCCAGAATTTAATCATAGAAGACATGTATTTTCCTTGAAAGAGCAGAGTTTTCACTAATCCCAGAAAGAGATGTCATATGTGACAGCAACTTGGTGCCACAGGGCACTGTGTTTTCCATTTATGCTCGAGCTAGGTACTGCCCTGGGAACATCAGAGGACCTTGCTCAGGTGCAGCTCCAGAGGAGGCTCCCTCTCTCCAGGTCTGGAGCTGCAGGAACCAGCCAGGCCTGATCCATGTGACAGCACCAAGCGAAAGCAGTGCATGGTAATAGTAGGAGACTTCTCCTTGCAGGAAAGAGAAGCCCCCACTTGCAACATATCTTGTGTTTGGGGAGGTTTGCTGCTTGCTGAGGGCTTGAGTTCAGGATGTCACAGAAAGACCCAAGCTATTCCCACCCAGCTACTTTTCCCTGTGGGCATCAGTAGTGCTGCTGGGGAGACCTTGAGTGTCAAGAGTGACTGCACATCCCTGGTGTTCAGCATCAGGTACATGGACACCCAGGTGGTTTTCTCTTCAATCCAGCTAATGATATGGAAGGGCTTGAGGAGCATTTGGATGGATCCCACATTTCTTCTTTCGGTACTTTATGAGAAGTTCCTGTCAAGCTGTTTCTCTAGCCTATCAACAACCCTTTGGATGACAACCTGGACCCTCTGGCCTACCAGCCACTTCTCCCAGCTTTGAGTCATCTGCAAGGTTTTTGAGGAAGTACTCTGCCCTGCATCTAGATCATTAATTTTTCCATCTCCTGATATGCTCACCCATTCCCTGCTTCTCTGGATCCTGCTGTCTGTGGTTTTATCATGGTGGATTTGCTGGGTGCTATGATCAGTTGTGAGCACCTGGTGTTCTTTGCCAGGAGGAAAATGATGGAGTAATTTCTGTTTGGTCTCTAACACACCTTTACACCTTTGCTGTTTCTTCATTAGTCTCCAGCTCAAGTGTTACATCAACATTTACTGTATCTTGTGTCTTTTATGTATTGTTGTTAATAAATGTATTATTGTTCTACTATCCTAAGAGGGCTCTATTTCTCTATACTTCATCACTATATCACAGGCATAAATATCACATTCGGCTTAGAATAAATTATTACTAGGCTAGCTGTATGAAGCTGTACAACACAAAGATAAAAGGAAGTAAAACATATCAGCCATGGACACGTGGTAACCAAGTAAACTAATTTAAAACAACCAAGTAAAGCAAACTTACAGGCAGATCAAGAAAACTGATCCAGAACACATCTGAAAAATTTAAGGTCTAGTGCCTTTTAAACACATTACAAAGCTTGTGGCCTGTCAGTGACCATGGCAAAACTGTGTAACAGTTAGGGATCAAACTATTAATAATTTTATTCCAGATTTTCTAGCTTTGTATCAGTAAGTTGAGGTTTGGTTCAGTGTCTTCAGATCTGTTGTTCCTCCCACATGAATTATGCATAAGAAACAAGAGATCCTAAGTATAGTAACTCACTGGCTTCTAACATCATCACACTTGGATGCTGCACTACTTCTGCCATAATGAACTGGTCTGCTTGTTTAATGGTCATGATGTCAGGCTCTAGGAAAAGCCTATTGTATAGCATTAGATCTTTAAGATGCAAATTGTCAGAGCCATTTGTTCTCATGCATAATAGTTCTTGAGTTGTAGCAGCACTTTCCGTACTTGGACTGTATAAACACCCTGAAGTGCTTTTCATTCAGCCTCTTCTTTACTATAGGCTGGACAACATCTCTCCTCTATATATCAAGAGAAGCTTCTTGCCTGACTGCTTTTGAGGTCAAGGTATCATAGTGCTCTTAGTGTCAAAATTAAAATTGTGTTTTCTCTCTTGTGTCTTTTTGCCCTTGTTACTCACCAGGTTAAGAGGAGTGCAGGTGAGCTACTTAGTGTTTGCATTTTCAGATTATCTGTACATTCTAGTCACTGTATATTTACACTTTGTCTTGTCTAGGGGAAGAATCATTCCCATGGGTATTCTCTGATAGGCTTTGAGTGTTTCAATATCTTGTCTGTCAATTAACATTCATTAAAGACATAGCCTTCGGGAGAGTCTGCTGGGAAAGGTCTGGTACTGCCAGCTGCATCTAGTTGTGGACCTGAATAGAAATCTGTCACTTAAGAGCAAGAATGAGGCTGGATAGGAATAGAAAATTATCTCTAGAGGTTGTTTAGGATGCAGTTTTAATATGAATTTAGATGCAGATGTCTATAAATAGAATAAAACTTTAAATATAAAGGTAGTTAAACATGTTTTAAAATGCAAAGGGAAGACTTAATTTTCTGAGAGTTTTCTTTAGCTTGGCTCTTTCATTTCCCGCTTCACAAAGTCCATTCTCATGAGTTTAAATTATTTCATTTTCAACTTCAAAGTAATTTACAGACAGGGCAACATCCATGAAATGTGCTTATGGTCATAGCCAAAATGAAATTGCCCCTGTTCAATGGAAGTTGTGAACAGCCCCTGAGTGGCCCTATCAGTCCAGGTGTATTGCAAGCATGAATTTATTGAGACTCATTTTTAAACTGTTTGGGATTTTTGATCCTGCTCTTATAAAAATCTGTCTTCAGACCATGATTGCATCAATAGTGTAGATATCTTGCACTTATTACAAATGGGTTTTTATTCACAGCTCATTAGGAGCCATTTGTTCTCATGCATAATAGTTCATTTCCTTCCCTGATGTTAACTGAAATATCTGCCATTGTGTGTTTAGGTATTAGAATAACTTTTTGCCTTTTAGAGGAGGATTGCTTGGAACCCAAGAGCAAATATTTCTCACAGTTTCTCTTAAAAAGCCCCCCACACCTTTCATCTCTCAGGCAGGCCTCCCTCACATCCTTTTTGAGATTTGTCTTTCTTGACTCTAGGTCATAAGTCCTGGATCTGCAATTGAGAGCAATTTTCCATCTACTGGGAAGACCTCTGCTGACAGATTTATTCTTGGTTGTTTTGAGGTTTTGTAAGTGCTGTGTTATACCAGCCATTTATGTGGGCATACCTAAACAACGTGTCCCAGTACCAGGAACAGAAAGAAAAGCCAGCATGAGGCTGGCTCTCTGCTTATAAAACCAGAGCAGCTGTGTCTGTGCTGTGATAGGCACTGACCACGTTCAAAGCAAAGCTTTGCACTGACCATGTTCAAAGCAAAGCTGTGCACTGCTCATCTTCAAAGCAAGGCTTTATCTACTGCTTCTTCACAGTGCTGGTGCTGACAACAAAGTTCTTCCGAAATCATCTCTGTCTTTCATAAAAGCAAGAGGAAGTGAAATGAAAACTCTTACATAAAGCATTTTTCCAGCAAAAGCTCTTCTATGTTGCAAGAGACACACTGCATCTGAGAGGATTCTTTATGATAATGATATTTCCTTGTTCTTGTATTCTGAGTTCTATTTTAAATCTTGCTTGGAACGTTTCTGTACAGTTTGTCAGTTTTATTCATTTACTTGTGCCAATATGCATTGCTCTGCTCTAGGATAGCAGATCTGAAATGTAGTTTGCAAAATGCTAGTTAGGGGCAAATTTGCCTCTAAATTCTTATGTAGGAGAAAATAATCATCTGGCTTGAACTCCATGTTAAATCAGTTTCTTTTACAGCATTGCTTTTTCCCAACAAATATGATTTTATTATAAAATATGTGAGGATCTGGGTAATGTCCCTGACCAAATGTCTCTTTTCTGGGTGTTTTATCATATCCATCACAGTGGTACCTGTGGTTGCCCTGAATTCCAAAATCCAGGACCTTTATAAGCATGTGGATTTCAAAGGGTAACAACAGAAATTAATCTCTTGGGTCATATCTGAAAAGCAGCTGTCTGATTGTAGATTTTCTTTCTGCATTGTCACCTGTAAAACTCATATGATCTTTGGATTCTTGTCACTGCCTGTAAGGGGTGAAAATGAGGTATGAAAGAGTACAGAAGCTCCAGCCAGAGAATTTTAAAAATTATTTAAAAAAATGAATAATTGAAAAGAAATATGTAAATACTTAACAGTCATTTCTTATTAATCAATAACTACTGATTCAATTAATAAGAAACAATATTATTCAATACTAGAAAAATAGGAATTCCTAAAGTGTATGTTGTGTTTATCGACAACACAAAATTGTTATAATTTTTCATACATGTATGCAAACATACAAAATTGCATGGATAGTTATTGTCATATCACATTGTAGTGATCCTTTGTCAGAGGCTGGCTTCTGTCAAAATTATTTGGATCTATCCCCAGTGAATGTCCCCCTATGGACGTAGGGTGGCACTTACAGAGACCCATGCGCCAGTGAGTGCCCCATGGGTTTTGCACATGTTTTTTTCACTGTTCTTCAGTGCTTGTTATGCTCAGCATTGCTGTGCCTCACTTTGCAGCAGCCAGCAGCTCATTACTGTGTTTGTTGCTGATATCAGCTGCTGCTAGCGTTCCTTAAGTGCTATGTTTGCTCCTGTGCTCAAGCAGGCTTCTCTCTGCATGGCACAAGCCTTGTCAGCAGGATCCTCCATCCCAGGGCACCGGGTCCATCAGAGTTTCCTGTGTTTGGGCAAGATCGATGTCTTTGGACAAAGTTCCTTGCCAGAACTTTAGAGGACACCAGGTAGCTGTGGCATAGGACAGAAGGTCCGTTCACCCGTCCATGACTGGTTACAGAGAGTGCATGATAGGTCTGGCTAAGGAGAGATCACCAACCTGCCTGCAAGTGCTGCTCACCAGGAAAGGAGATGCACCATGGGCTAAGAAACTTGCAGAAAATGCAGTTACTCATAGCAGTAAGGGCTAGAGCAGGCTGTGAAGAGTTGAAGGACATTTCCAAACCACTCAGTGTTGCAATAAGCTTACCCAGATGTAATTCAACAAACAGAGGCAAATGCAAAGCAACGGGCTTTGGGAGAAGATAGACCTCTTGCCAATTGTAAACTGGTGGGCTTAGAGCTGATCTGCACAGCGCAGGGGCAAGATGGTGGGGTTGTGCTAAATGATGCCACGAAGACATTGGCTCACAGCCCAGTAATGGTCCAAATAGAAACCAAACAGGAATTTTTAGGAAAACAATTATGCCATTCTTCCATTGCATAATTCTATTCACTGGCTGTGTAACTTTTCAGCCTAGCAAATACAGGGGGAATATAACAGGGGGCTACAAATCTGTTCACTGCTCTACAATGCAAAACCTAGAGGCTTAAACTTCCAAAGCAAGCAAAAAACCAGTTCAAGAGCAACAGAGGCCTGTTGAAAGAGTGTTGGAAAAGACCATTCCTACTATTCTCTTACCTGCCTGGGTAGAGCAGACCATTGGCTTGTTTCTTCACTGAAAGGATGGCCAGGCACTGGAAGAGGCTGCCCAGTGGAGTGGTGGAATCACCATCACTGAAAGCTTTTAAAGAATGAGCAGATGTAGCACTTGGGGACGTGTTTTAGAGGTGCATTTGGCAATGCTGGGTTAATGGTAGGATTTGATGATGTTAGAGGTCTTTTCCATCCGTAATTATTCTGTCTTTCTATGACTTTGAAGTAGAGGCTTTATCTTCCCACATCTCTGCTGTGTCCTGCTTAACCCACCCCTGGTGTCACACGGGGCCTCCCAGTGACACACTGTGGGTGACAAACACCATGCAAAAATGCAAAGAGGCTGAAGCACTGGTTTGTGTGTGCATCGCTGGTTTTGGCAATCTGTTTCTGGAATGAGCTATTACCAACTGTTTGTCTGTTTAGAAAGGATCAGTTTGACAAATGGTGGTTATAAAATGAAGGCTCTTAAATTGCTGACCTTAGGAAGCCCGAGGAGGAGGTAGCTTTTGAAACTATGAAGGCTGACGACATCTTAAAATAGACACAAATCATATTTGCCATCATGAAGGTTATCCATCAAAAAACAAAATAGAAATAATTTTTTTTTCCTTCTGAAATTCAATACATATGGAGAATTTGCAGTTATATTTAGGAAAATAAGAAAGGAAATCAACATATCATGAATATTTCTCTATGGATTTTATGACAAATGACTGCAAATCTGGTAAAAATACCTCTACTGAATTGGTACCAGACCCCAGACTAAGCTTGAAGTTTTAAATTAATGTAAATTAGATATGAACTTGTGCATTTATCATAGTTCAGGAGAAACCACAATTGAGGAGTTTGAATTTAGGATATGTTCCCATTTACTATTCCATTTGCTGTTTTGTGTGTCTCTCAAATAATTTATTACAGCTGATGTGATTTTAGTAAACCATGACTTTATCAAGTTGGTGTGGTCCAACCTTTCAGCTCACAAACAGAAAATGCTCAAAGTTGACTTTGCTCATCTCTCTTTATTTTTTATCCACAAGGGACAAATTATTCCTTAAGTCTGATGAAAGTGCTGTGGTTCATTTTGAGGACAGTATTTAACAGTGTCTACTCTGACACTCTCAGTAAATTTCCTGAGGGATTCCAAATGCTTGCTATTAGCTATGAAAATGACATAAATGGAAGAGATTATATACAATAGGCTGGCAGTAAAGTAAAATTTTAATGGACAGCTGAGAAATTGTACATTTAAATTCAGATGGAGATGAAAAACTGTATAGTAATAAACATTTAAAATAGCAGGGAAATGAAAAACTGTACTATTCAATCTTAAAACAAAATGTTCTGCTTCTTATTAAGGACCACAACAAGCTTTTGGTTTTGCTCTGCAGTGAGGACACAAAAAAGAACTACTGATTTACTTCAGTCACTCTCCAGTGTGCATGCCAGGCATCTGTGTATCCACAAATAATTTTCCAACTTCCATGACTGCAGGTGTCATTTACCGTGACAAGTTTCAGATGAACAGTAACCACAGTTAAGCTTGTCTAATTTCATGCTGTACTTTGTTCCTGAATACATTCTGACATAAATCTTTGTACAAATTGAGAATATACTGAACCAGCATCCTGTAAAACCTCAAGACTTAGCCATTTATCCAGGGATTTACTAGTTATGCATCCTGAAATACATCTTTTCCAGCAAACCAGAACTCAGTAATGAGGCATTTTTGAGTGTTTCATTGTGTCCTACAGCTAAATTCCAGATTTATTGCACACAAGAAAAGTCAAGTGTTGTCCAAATCAAAGTGACAAATTTTTAACATTGCAGTCACTTCCTCTGAAGGTTTTGCCATCAAGAAACAGCTACGGTGACCACATCCTTCTCCTTACAGGAGTGGGGGAAAGAAAACCTCCAAATGAACTCTAATGAACAAGGGGTAAATATCTGGTGGTCTTTCCAGCTGGTACAAGCAACAAGAAAAGCTGAGTTCAGATACTGAGGAGTTATTCTCCTTAAATTAAGTAGCATGAAAAACTTCAAACCAGAAGAACTGAGTCCCATCGTCACAAGCCATCATGACTCACATCTCTTGTACAGGTGCTGCGCAGAACTAGTGCTTGGATCAGGATTGTATCCACTGTGGATTACAGTGGAGGGCCATTAAAAATGGATTCATTGGTACTGTAAAGAGTGACAGGGGAGAAGGCAAAGGGGAGTGATAGTTACCCAACCCTGAAATGAGGGAGAAAGCTCTTCTCTTTTAACTGCAGGGCATAAGGGAACCATAATGGTTCCCAAAATCCAGCCAAACACTTCTGAAGATATAGGACTTTGAACCTGAGGTGTCTGGTCACCTAAGTAACATTCAGAGCTTTGCATAGGAAAAAAAGATCATCAGATTTAGGAAGGCTTAAAACAGATGAAAAATGTATTATGTGCTTTGTAATTTGATGCATAGATTTTGCATTAATATCTTGGTTTTCAAGGTTTATACTGCAGTTCCTTGTTCCTCCTCTGGATGTCTGAGTGGTATCACCTGGAAATCTTTCTTCATCTTTTGTAAAAAGAGTGCAGCAGGTCTAAGGCTTAGGCATCAAGGCAGGCCCATAGAATCTGGGATGGTGGAGACTGGTATTAGAGGGCAGAGGTAATATTGGTGGAAGAAGAAATAAAAGGGATCAAACAGAACAAATCAATGATATATCCAAGCTCAAGTGGCTCTTTGCATCCAGTTTCTGTGGTGAAAGTCTGGATAGCTTTACATGTAGCTTTACTGCTTGTGGCCTTTGATGCCACTTAGAGGATCTGTGCATGGCTGGGTTGTCTGGGAGCAGCCCTTGGGGCAAAAATTAACTTTGTATGTCCAGATTTTCAGGTGCCTTTGTTTCTCTGTGACCACCTTCTCATGGAAACAAAATGGGAAGAGAGTTTAGTTGATCAACATGTCAGCTAGAGTGTGCTAGAAAAGGAATAATGAATGTATAAAAGCATAAAATTCACCAGATTTACTGGGCAAAGAGAGCGTATTCTGAAGGCAATCGTATGTTGTGATGATTTTGGATATAAGCAGGTAGGAAAGCTGAAGAACCAAATAAGCCATACAAAATATTTCTTGCAGGTATCACCCAGGGCTTGTGAATTTTTCAAAGCACACGTCTATGGAAGAAAGAAATTAGGATAATAAAGATGAAAAATGTGAACAGACATGAAATAGCTGAAGGAAGTACTCACAGTATATTGGCAGTGAAAAACTAGTAGAGAAATCATTCCACGGATTTAAATGTTCTGGTTTTAAAAAAGTAAACAGTTTTTGGCTAAAATTTGGATTGTCTGACAGAACAGAATTAATTGTAAATATAAATTATAATAATTAGGACAAACTTATTTCTTTGCTGTTTTTTGTATACATCAATATGAAAAAGTTTCTGTAAAGAAAATGAAAATATACTTGGATTTTTAAACTGTACTGGATAACAAATTGCCTTTACATCATGCAGTCAATTTTGATAGACCATTTGTATTATTCACACATTGGTGTATTGCTCCTGCACTTGTTAGTACCTCTTGAATGGATATTCCCTATCTATTTCATTTAATTTGTCAGTAGTAATAAATCACAGTGGGTTTGTTTGTGAGTCCCTGAAGTAAGACAAATAACTTTGCCGTAGTGCTCTTAGCCCCAGGCTTCCTTATGGGTGATATGTATGCCTGGAAATTTAAGTCAGAAGCAATACTTGTTTTTTTCATTATCCAGTTGCTGTCTGTACAGCCCTGGAGAATGGAGAATTAATACTTCAATTTTCAAGTATTTGGGACTGAACTGCAAAAGAATCACCTCCAACTTCCAATCTGGAACCTCACTGAAAAGATTTCACAAATAAGTAGATAAGACCTCTTCTAAAAGGAAACAAGCTTGAAGTATGAGGGAAGTAGAGCCACTCACTAACATCTCTCAGTGTCTGAAGAGCCACGGTCAAAATTCATTAAATTTAAACAAGCTAATTTTGTGGTAACCCTATCATCATCCAAGCCTTCTGTCTGTATTTTGGGCAGAACCGAGTAGTTTTGAAGATGATTTTAAATAGCTCACTTGCTAAAATATGCATGTGTAAGAGACCTCAACATAGCCAAAAACTTGTGTAGAATACTTTTGTCTGAAAATGTTACCTAAACCTGAAGAGGAAACAGTGAGCTCCTTGCTACAGGAAGATCTGATATTTTGGATACTCAAGGCCCTGAGAGCACCAGTGGGCTTTAATGGCCCCTGCCAGCCTCAAGCCAGGACTCCATTCACCTCTCTGACCTGGGCACCCAGGTCTTTATTTAAGCTCAAGCTTGGGTCCTCAGTTCTTGTATGTCATGGACATTATGGTCTCCAGCTCTTCCTTGGCACAGACCTTGGACACAGGTAACATTATTTCCACTCCTGCCTGCGGCCCTGCCAGTCCTAAGTGGACCCAAACCTGCCTGATGGCTCTGCTTTTCCTGGGGCTGCTGATGGAGCCATTGCCAGCACTGTGCCCGCTGTGTGCAGGTCCTGTGGCCCTGTGCCCTGTGGGTGAGGGCACTGCCTGGCCTGTGCTCACCCTCACTTTCCGCTTTGTACCCTCTCTCTGAGCAGTCCCTGATAGTGCTTTGGGATAACCAAAGTGCCAATCACTCTTTGCCTGTTTCAGAGATGGATCTTCCCAAACCCCTCTTGTTTTCCAGGATAAGAGCTGCAGTGGCTAAGTCCACACTTCCCCATGTTGTTTTAAATGGTCTTTCCCCACCGACTCTGTCCGAGAGTTCTCCTTTTCTCAGTATCTCATTGGCTCCTTCAGGGAAATAAACTCCTTGGAGTTGTGAGCCAATGGCCCCTCCTGCCTCTTTGTCTCCGGGGATGCTCCAGAGTGTGTGAGAGGCTGCCTGTGTCCCCCTGTAGGGTTGGGCTCTGTGTTTGTGTAGGTGCTGCCGAGGCACCGCCAGAGTGGCTCCACCAGGGACACCGTGGGACAGCACAGCACCGGTCCATTGATCCCACACACCACGTCGGAAAAGCTCCTCTCTCACAGACTCATGGCGTGATGTCAAGAGAGGCTGGTACATGATGGTCTGGGATGCAGTGTTTTGAGCATTTTCTCTAAAATTGCACTGGCTCTAATGTGGCCACAGATGTAAGAGCAGTCAATCCTGCTATACCTCATTAAATGTTTATTTAATTGTCAATTCATCTAGAATTATGTTCTCTGTCCCTTGCTGGAGGCAACCTCCTATATTTGAATGCAGTTTGGAACAGAGCAGGTTATTGCACCTTACACACCTTGCATCCATGAGATTTCAGAGACCTGCCCACTGCCTTCTTTGCATAGCCAGAGCTAGCAAGGCACTCAGTGACATGCCATCTTTTGGTTTGCACCTTTGGCAAAGCAACAAAGGAACTGGTTGCTCTGTTGCTGATAGTGACTGCTCTGGCTCTGGAGGATAAAGAGGGGATACAGCACTCCATCCTCACTGTCTCTCTGAATGCTACCTAAAACCTAACGCTGCTCTGATGGTTTGATTTAAGATTGTTTCTTTGCCACTCTGTAGGGGATGGAGAATGAGACGCCCGTACAGACAGAGATGATGATGTTACAGTTTTGCCAAAAAGGTCCTCTTACAGTTTGAAACCTCTTTTAAAGAGTAAGAAAGATAAAAGCAGGGTTGATGGTCATTTTCCAGGATAGAGAAGTATCAGCAGTGGCATCCCAGAGATTGTTACTAGACCAAGATCTGAGATTTGTCCATTGTGTTTATCACTTTCATTAGAAATGGCAGTGCACAGTAAAAGTTTGCAAGAGATGTGTTTTAGTATTTAAAGACTGTTTAAATTGCAAGGAACTCCAAGGCAACTTCATAAATCAGACTAAATGATTATCCATGACATTTTGACTGGGAAATGTGAAGAGGAAAAGGGCTTATGGACAGACCTCTCTAGGTGATGTGGCATTCCATGAACAGCATCAGTCTATGGTTGTCCCTGGCAACATTGAATCTGCAGAGGATGAATCTTGGTGCTAAGCAGGCCAGTCCCTACAATTGCACAAGACAGTACCCAGTGAGCTTGGGATGAACAGCAGTGAGTGCAGGGCTTTGGGATGTGAAGTCCCCCGCTTCAAGACATGACTACTGGTGACAATTTTGGGACAACCACAAGCAACCCAAACACTTAGATCAGTCACTGAACTTCTGAAGAGTTTAGTATTATTTAAAAACTCAGGGATTTCATTGTGCATTTCTTTCTTGAAATTGGTTATAAATATATTGAATAGAATAAGTCCCTCTCCTGATCCCTGCTGGGAATATAAATATAATTTTGTGAGGACAGACACTCAAACTAGTGAATTAAACTGTGACTAAAAATATACCCAGACACGGTTTGGGCCAGGAAATGTGCCTAGCTCCCAGGATTAATGACATCATCCCATCTTGGCAAAAATCCCTTTGCTTCAGTCATCCATCTCTTTCCCATTAGGTCTTGTGCTCCTACGTATATCTGCATGTTATGAAAAAACACGCATGGTGCTGTGTTGTGAAAACCCTGTTCTCAGCGGCTGTTTTTTTTTAAGCCTTTGATGAGAGAAACAGCTTAGAGCTATGTGGGATCCTGAAGAAGAGAAGATCCTCGTTTTGAGGGCCCTGTGTGGGAAGATGGACCAGGAGTGTGTGTATATGGGGGGTGAAGGTGTGTGTAGCGTCAAATGAATCTTCCCAAGTATATGCGAAGTGCCAGTATGAAGTCTAGAGATAGAGATCATCAGTGATTTTCCACCTGCTATTGCATCCCCAACCTTCACTGGCTTACAGGCCAGAAGAGAACTCCAGTGAGCATTACATGGGGTTCCTACACTTGCTTTTGGAGCCTTTCTAGCATCAGATGGACAACACATGCAGAAACTTGGCACATGCTTTTGTGGGTGGTGGAGAGCTCCCATCTCCTCAAATGGCAGTCTCCCATGGCAACCACAGCAGTCCTAGCAGCAGCTGCTGGGGATTATGGATAAACCAAAACAGCTTCCTCACAGACTGGAGCACTGCCTCCTGAGAAATATAATGCAGCATCTGTACAGATGCTCAAATGCTTGTCTTTCTAACCAGACTGACATGGCCCAGGGACTTCAGCCAGTTCCTTTACTGCTGGAGCACACAGGACACTGGTAAACCACTAGAACTGTTGTTTTATATCTTGGCCACTCAGCAAAAGTTCCCCTCTGCACTCCTGGAAGCAACTTGTGGGGCTAATCTGCAGAGGAACTTCCACCCATTGTAGTAACTACCATGGCAAATACCCCCCCACTCCCACTTCTCACAGCTAGAGAAGACACAACTTGCATAGATCTGGCATAGTCCCAAGGCAGCCTCGGGCAGCATCCTCAGCTCTTTTTGCCTGCTGTTTCCTCATGCAGGTCCTTCAAATACTGCTACCCTCCAGTACACTTACTCTCCTTTCCAGCCCTCTTTGGGCTCCAAAGTATTTCCTCTCACAAGCTGCGTGAGAAGGTTGGCATCAGAAGTGTGAGACAGACACCTGCAGCTCCTCACATAGAGTAGGGGAGAACAGGGAGGTGCAACACCCTTACCAGACCCTTGATTTGATTTACTCCCTCAGATGAAGCCAAGAAGCACCCTCCTCATGCTGACCCTCTCTCAGCACAGATTGTCTGGCTCCTTCCCAGCTGTTGTTCCAGTCAAGGTGGTGTTAGAGACAAACACAAGCTCACCTTTATTTGTTACTAATAAAAATGAGAATACCACAGACTGGTTATTATTAGTCTAGTTACAATATTTCTTGCAATCACAATAATGCTTTCACTTGAATACAGTGAAAGCTTCATTAAAAATAAGGCCCCTAAAAGGAGAGAGCTGGATAGAAGGAAAAGCTTTTTCACCATGAGGATAAAAAAAATCAGTGGAACAGCTAGCCCAGAAAGGGTCTGCTGCTTCCATCCTTGGAGGTTTGTGAAGTCAAGTTGTAGATCAGACCAAATCCTTGGCAATGCAGCCTGGTCTTATGGCGGTCCCACTTTGAGCTGGAGGTCTGACTGCACGAACCTCTGTCTCCTCCTCCTCTAACCTGGATTATCCTCTGTTGATGAGACAGATGGCACTCACAGGAAGCTGCTGGGTGATGCCCAGCTGGAGCTTGGGTGCCAGGCTTCAGGGCAGGCTGCCCTGATGCTGGGGGAATGGGTCAGCAGAAACCTCATTGTCTGCACAGGTAAAGGTTGGTCCCTGCCCCAGCAGTAGCATTATCCCATGCAACAAGGGAGTTTGGGCTCCGACCGGCTGGGCAGCAGCTTTCCAAACTGGTAACCCAAGTAGAACAGCAGCCAGTGGTGGGCTGCTGTGGCAAAACCAAGCACTGTGTGGTCTCCGGAAGAGGAGAGGAGCTGGTAGGCTGAAGAAAATATTTCTTCCCCTCTATCTGGTATCTAATCATTAGATACCAGAAGAAGGACCGGGCTCACTTGGAGGCTTCAGTGCAAAAAGACATCTGTAGGCAGATGAAGCAGCTAGGGGGTACAAAGGACAGCTTTTGAAATATTGCCCAGGAATGCAGGGATGATGTAAAAAAGTCAAAGCTCAGCTGCAGTTGAAACGAGTGATGGGCATCAAGGGTACAATGAACTTCTAATCCTCCTTAAGTAACAAAATATGGCCCAGTTGCTTAGTGGGTCAGTGGTTTTAATAAAATAGACACAGGCTGAGGTACTCAGAGCCTCAATCTTCACCAAAAATGTCTGCCAGTCCTCTAAGCTCAGCGAAAGTGTTCAGGGAGGAGAGGAACTTTCAGCAGTAGGTGAGGATTGAGTCAGGGACTGTATGTGAGAACTCAGCTGCCACAAGTCCAAGGGACCCCAATGGGCTTTGTCTGAGGATAGCAGGACAACTGGCCAATGTCTTTGCCTGAACATGCTCCATAGTTTTGAAGGTTTGGGGGATCAAGGGAGATTCCTGGTGTAACTGAAGAAAAATTGCACCCAACTTCAAAGAGTCCCAAAAAGTCAGCACAGAGAAACAGACCTCACTTTGGTTCTGTATAAGTCATGGAGTGAGTCACCTTGGAACTTCTTCAAACATGAAGAAGATCACTGGAAACTGGTGAGCATGGGTAAGTTATACTTTACCCATAGCTTGCCTGCTGTGATTGAATGACTGGATGTGTGGAATTTGGGGGGGAAGGGAGAAAATCAGTGAATGTCATCTCTCACAACTTCAGGAAAGCTCTCAACACTCTCTCCCACAGCCTTGAGAGGTAAAGAACAGGTTGGAAGTTTGAGCCCAGAGGGTATTGGTTAATGGATTCCCACATCCCACCACATTTCTCTTTTGGATCTAATTTTTCTTATGATCCTGTCAAACTCTGGTGGTTACTTAAGGACCCATCAGATGCACTCTGCTCACATAAAATGCAAGAGAGAAGAAGGACGGTTCCATACCATGGTTGGTATGGAATGTATGTGTCAGTGGGAATTAGCAGCCGAAATTTAGGGCTAGGGGTCAGAAAGAACAGTTAAAAAACACAGATTTGGTCAGGCACTGTTCCAGTGCTTATAAAGTGATTGGGCTAGGGGGAATACATCAAATCATTGAGCATGGAGTCTGTAATTGGTTCTGTCCTGAAGTTGTCAGCATGTAAAATCATGGCCCCTAATAAATCTAAGCACTATGAATATGGAGACTTTTTTTTAAAGGGTTACTAATCTGCATATTGATAGGGTATTTTTTTTTTATCCACCTTGTGTTTGACTTCTACTTCTGTAAAAGTATCCAGGATACTTTATACAGCCTACTTTCAATTCTAAGATTATTCGTAAGTAACAGGAACACTGATACCAGTTTTGCTGCTAGTCTCACAGCAGTGACAGATCTGACAGCTCCAGAACTCTCTGAGTGGTACAGAAATTCTGTATGACTGGTGGAGTGGTCCATGAATTGGAAAGGCAGACAAAGCAGAATTCATTCCCTTGTTAAACTATCTGCTATATGTTAATGTATGTCTTCTCCTTGCGTCACAGGAAAAATGGTGGTGGGCTGTCCTCATGTCTAATATGCCTGGACTGATTTCCTCCTTTTACACAGTGATCATTGGGGCTAAGGTGTCAGGAAAGATTTTTGGGCCAAGACATTTTTGTGAGGTTTGTCATTCGTTGTACAAACATGTCTAAGATTGTCAATATTACAGCCAGCTCTACCTGCCAAGTGCCTGTAAGGATAAGACAGGCACAAGAATAAAGTTTCCTAACCCACATGCATGGAAGTCCCCAGCCCCAGCACCCATTTCCTAGAATCTTTAGATATTTAAATTCATGACACTAAACAGCCATTCCCAAGCACTGTGGTCTAGACCTGTGAGTGTCACTCCTACTCCTACCTTTTTTTAAACACTATTCAAAACCAAAGTTATACAACCCATTCCTCAACATGAATATTATGTGTGTCAGGGAATAGTGATATCAGGCTTCTTTTTCAGGGAAGACAAGCTGAGCAAGACCATGGAGTCAACAGGGCTGGTGCCTTACTCTCTGGATCACAGCCCTGCACTATCTGAGCAAGATGAGCAAAGCAGCCCCAGAGGTGGAAACCAGGCTGAACTGTGGGTCCAGATCATAAGGTAAGTCAGGTCCAGGGGTCAAGTCAAATGAGTCAGGTCCAGGTGGAGACAGGAAGCCAATCTGCAGGCCAGGGTCTAGTTTGGTGCAGGTAATCAGGATCAGATACAGCCCAGTGATTGTTGTCTCATGAGAAAAAGCAGTTCTTGAAACAATCCATAGCAATGAAGGAGAAAATTTTTGATGTGCAAGAACTGTCTTGTCTCCTACAATAAGTGAAACTTTTCTGAGGTTACAGGAGGGAGACAATGGTGAGGATCATGTCCCATGCTATGAGAGAGACGGTAATGAAGGAATATGAGTAGGCTGCTGGATTGAAATCAATGCTGGCTTCTGCATCTGCATGAACCTGTTTGGATTTCTCATGCCTAAGACTGTAGTGCGAATAGGTGAAAGTATAAAGGGACATTTAAAAATAAAATTTGAATAGACAGGTGTTCAGTGAGGTTACAGTGGCCTTTCTTATTTCAAGTGGTTCATATAAGTTTTACTGAAAACCCTGTAAAAAATGAACTTTGTCTCCCACAATCCTTGAGTACTTATTAGCTCTTTTTGCCCCCAACATGAATTATAGCTTATCAGTTAATATGTTCCCATATTCTCAGTGTTTTCTGAGATTACAGTGTTTCTGTATTCTTTAGTGCTTTCCTAAATTACTATACCAAATGCACTTAATGCAAATTATGACAACTTCTATACTTGCCTTTAAGGCTGCTTTTTATAGGGCATCAGCCACCTCACTGTGGCTGGCCAGTATGAAATAGCATCTCATTTTGATTTTAATGGAAATCCCCTGCAAGCAAACTGTTCCAACATCCATAAACCGCATTTGCACCACAAACTGTTTCATTGCAGAGCAGCTAAAAATAGTGGTGGGCCCTCCTGCACTTAGTGCCTGCTCTCTCCAAACAACTCCATATCCAAACAACAGCCACCATATGTAGATACTGAATGAAACAGTGCTGGGTTTTGGTTGATAATTGGACTTAACATTTTTAATATTACAAGAAAGATCCAAGGTCAGGCCAGGAAAGACAAACAGCACTCCAGAAATAAGGCAAGGGAAAGGCACACTTAATACATAGCTAAGGAAGGGGCTGAGGGCCCAGAACTGAGCTTAAAGGGAGCCCCTGGACTATGGACATGAGTGGAGGTCGTGGGTATGCTTGGAGTAATGAGGGTCCGCTCATGCCTTCACAAATTAGTCCCTGACAAATTCTTGTCATGTCACAGTAAGGAGGAGATGTCTGACTTTCAAGAGGAGCTGAGTTGCCACTGCTGCTGATCCCTGGGGCTGTGCTTCTGGGCAGGACCTGTGCGTTTTCTCTGTATGTGGAGCAGACTCTGGTTGGAAGACACATTATTTAGATTTTACTAATCATCATCACTTCATCAACAGAACAATATTGTTTTGGACATCCCAAAGTTTTTTTCTGAGAGTTCTAATATCCTGATGGCATTTTAAGCTGGTAAAAGCAAACACTGTTGCTACCAGATGAGTTGTTATGGTTTAGGAATGGTATTTTCCAATTTAGTATTCCAAATGATAGCATTTCAAGCCCTTCCTCTCTCTTCTCCCTTGTGGAGAGCTGAAAAGGAGAATTGGAGGCTAAACAGGTGAAGATCCAGGGTTGAGATAAGAGTAATTTACTGGAAACAGCCATGAGATAAGAAAATGAACACTAACAATATCAATGACAGAGGGTACAAGAAAGAGGTGAATGACTCACATGAAAACAATACCTGATGATTCCCTCTGCCACCCTGCACTGACCCAGAAGAGATCCCTTCCCCTCACCCAGTAAATTATGTGAGGTAGTACAGAATAACCTCGGGTCTCTGCCATGGCCCCTCCTGGCTACCGCAGAAATCAACTGTGCCCTGGCTGGAATCAAGACAATGGTATGACTGCCTCTTTTCACTTGTGGTTTTGTTAATGAGAATGTGCATGGCAATGTGTCAAAAGAGCTGTGACCCTAGAACACAGCACTAACATCTTTGTAACTTGCTTTGCCCCTGCATACATAGAGCTTTATGATATCTTAGGTGCCCTCAAATGTCACCAATTTTATCATAACACAGCCTCTGAAGATTTTAATTAATTGTTTAGGGAACCAAACACGCCCAGCACGGTGACTGGTTAGGTGACCTGGTGAGTGAACTGCTGCTAGATAAGCACTTTACTGTAGAGTTTACAGCATCAGCACTCAAATCCCATGGCTATCTGTGATGTGTATGAAAGTTAAAGGCATCACTCTCCTTTAGAGAAAGAGAAAACACTGATTTTGAGTTGCTGGGGGATGCCATCTTGGACTATGGCACAAATACAGACAGTCATGCAACTGAAAAAATCATGAGAGCAACAGTGCTGTGTTGTCAGGAGCAAGAAGTGTGTCATAGGAGCAAAGCACCTTCAGAAGCTGCAGAGATGCTATATGATGAGAAGGTAGTCATTAAAAATATTGACAGCTTTCCCAACAGTTTTGGATCAGTTGTCATTTGGTCACTGTTAGTACCATACTTTTTGTGCTATTCTGACAAGGCACAGCAACTGTGGAAAAAAGTGCTTTGTAAAAAGTCCCAGAGAATGCCAACTGTTTCCTTTTTGCTCTGACAGCCTCATGTTTAATTAAATTTGCTGGCAAATAGAAAAAGGAAAAGAAAAAGAAAAAGAAAAAGAAAAAGAAAAAGAAAAAGAAAAAG
>JAHLSL010000006.1:24001740-24033178 GCA_025920805.1 Petroica traversi | reverse complement strand
AAAGAAAAAGAAAAAGAAAAAGAAAAAGAAAAAGAAAAAGAAAAAGAGAAAACCCCATGGATGATTTAGCTGAGATCTCGGTATGGAAAGAGGGTGAGAGAGTTGGGATTGCTCAGCCAGGAGAGGATTAGGCTTAAGAGTACTAACTGTGTAAACACCTGATGGGAGAATGTAAAGAAGATGGGGCCAGACTCTTCTTGGTGTTATACCATGGATGAACATGATACAATAGTCACATATAGAAATAAGAGGCTTTTAGTATAAGACTGTTCTTTTAATTTTTTTCTGTCTCTGCATCTATTTATTTACATACTGAAAAAAGCTACTGGCATTAGATGCTAAAGAGGAAGGACCAAGGCCAACATCCTGCCTTTCTGTCAGGGCAGGCTTAGAAGCATGATATCCCACTATCTCAAGATTGACCTGTACTTTATGGAGCAGTGATCTTTTAGTGCACTCAGGGATGTGCCATCTTGGGTGCATGACTAGAAAGGATTCTCTGGCATAGGTGTTTGTTGAAAAAAAGAAAATAGTGAGAGCTCTTTGGTCTCTGTCTTCACATTTAGTCAAAAGGCTTGTATCTCCTCTGGCTTGCCTCTATCACATTGCCAAAAATTGCTGTACACAATCATATTAACAGCAATTGTCAAAGCTCTTACAAATCGCATTTCTGCTCCAATTATTTCCCTTTTATTCAAGGAATAGGGACAAACACAATACTGATGTGAATATAGGCTGAAGGTAGACAGGTTATAGTGAGGGGTGAACTTTCCCTGTTAGCTGAAAACATAGGTCTTTCCTATGGCTGCTAATCCTGTGAATGAGCTGCAGATATTCTTTGACACCACAGCCATTTCTAAAGTCAAGCTGCAGTGGTTTCACTAGGGTTCATTCCTCATCTACATATAGAGCCACAAAATCTATATCTTACTGTTTGAAGTTGTAAGGGTTCAAAGCATAATTACTGTCAAAAGCCTTGTTATCTGGCACCATAACAAGAAGATTGAGCAGCTGTCTGAGAAACAAATTTTCCTGGTTGCTGACATGGCTGTCTGCCTGTTTTGTTGAATCCTCTCATGTCCACCTGGTCACCCAGGTATTTAGTGCTGGCTTTGTGTAAAGAGTTGGTGTGTCCCAAACTCACCCTGTGTGCCACCCACACTCTCTTCACTCACAGCAGGCCACAAATAATAACTGGCTTGCAGGTCCCTGTTGCTGAGGAACACATCAAACAAATTCTGTATTTGCTGCACATGAGCCTAATTTTTACATGTGTTCAGATCTCTCTAATCTTCCCTAGTCCTGGCTATGGAGAAACTGAGAGGTGCAGATTGCCATGGTGGAAAGTGGAGTCACCTCCACAGTCTTCTCAATGCTTCAAGGAAATCCAGCTTTGATTTGCTGTACTAATGTTCTTGAGGAGCCTTAAATGAAACTCATGCCTTTTAAATTACCTATCTCCTTTACTAGTCGTAGAACAGATTTTTTTTTCTAGGCTTTCTATTTCTTTTGCACTGTTTGACCTGGGTTTTTCTTTTTCTTCTTCAGATCCAGACTGCTGTCTGGTGCCTCCTGTCCTAATCTTTTTAAAGGACAGACACAGGCTGCCCTGTGACAGAAGGCATGACAAGTCTCTCTTTCTTTTAAAATTTTCTTGTGAATGTAAAACAGCCACAAGCCGTCCTTGATTTTCTGCTGCTTCCAAATTCCCCAACACAGGCTTGGAAATTCATCCAAACATATTTTCTGCAGTACCTTGTGTGAGACTTTCAACATGTGACTTTGTAATTCCCAAAGCCTTTTAAAATGTCTGGCCTTTCTCCAGCTGAAGTATATGGAATTCAACATGGTATATGGATTATACCTCCTTGATATACAGAATACATGGCAGGCTGCAGAGCATACCACCACACATATGACATATAGCAGGAATGCTTGGAATACCAGGTACACCATGGCTAGCCTGTCCAGTATAGTTCATTTACAAGGCTGGATCCCTGTAACAATTTGCTTCTATCATGCTGGTGTGGTTTATTAAAATATCAGATACTTACAGGGCTGCAGATTCTACTTTACAATCAACTTCCTAAAACCAAGTGTGTTTGTTTGGGTCAGTCTATTTTAACCCTGACTGTAACAACACACAGCAGCAGCAGGCTGGCAGACAGTGCAGCTGTGGTTATAGGTGCTTATATAGGCTAAGATATTTTGTAGCAAAAAGTGTTGTGCGCTATTTGGTTTAGAGTGCTCAGTTAAAGTGCTTTATGATAGAGGCTTTTACTTCACTAATAGTAACAAGTGTAAAGGTTATACAGCTTTAAAAGCCTTTTTTGAAAATCAACTTAAATCATCTTTTCCCAGTCAGGCTGAAGCTTCTGAGGGGTTTTGCCTGCTGTAAAAATGGTTCTAAATTGTTGACCCTGGCTATTATGCAGTGGCCTGCACAATGTACCTGTCACCTTGAGGATGCACTTAATACCAGCCTAGAATACCTATTTGGAAAACTGTTGCAACATCCACTAGGGCAGCCATTGTATCCATTGTACCTCTATCTCTGCCACAATTACCCTGTTTATTTTAAAGTTATTGCTGCCCCTACTGAAACTTTAAGCTTCTTGGTTTGCAAGCCACATGGTGCTTTAGCTACCCCAATCAGGTGATATATACCTCTAGAGATTCCCGTTTTACCAGGACCATAGTGTCTTCTAACAAGAGTTATGGCATAGACTTATCTTTCAACACACCATTACTACACATATTAAGAAATAAAACACTGGCTAGTCTCATATGCAGAGGAATTTTATTATCTGGCTATGAGGAGTAATCGCTGATGCTGAGGCTTCTCCAGCCTGATGAAGTTTTTCCTGTGTGTTCCTCATCACCTTTTCCTGCTATGGATTTACATCACAGTTTGTAATGGGTATGACTGGAAGACACCAGTGCCTTCCCATTACTTGAAGCTGAATTACAAAGAGCCAAGCATAAGTTTGAATTCTTGTGTTCTGATGTGTTAATATAAATTTCATGCTAATTTTAACATGGATTTTTTTTTAAGTGATAATTTAGCAGATTAGTAATGAATGACTGGTTTTAATTTAGATCCCTAACAAATATCCAGATAATGGTTATTTTTATCCAGATAATTTTTTAAAATAATTGAAAAACTTTGCAATCAGCAGGGTCAAAGCATTTTTATCACTTGGTACTAGACTAATATCACACTACTGTGACATTGAGAAAGAGCTTTTTAGCCAAGCGAAGTGTTTCATTCCTTTTTCTTAGATTTTCCATCTCACACAATCTCATTTGCTACAGGATGATGAAAACAGCCTTGCAAATCTGATTGTTCAAATGAAAACTGAAATTCCTATTTCTTCACATCCCAGCTAACGTATTAACCTCAGTTAATGTCAAGAATGAGAGAACATTGCTACACTTTATCTGCTTTTTAGTGACCACACTTCAGTCTAGTACACAGGCAAAAGGCTCAATATATATATAAATGGGATGTTTCTTCACTTTTCTTGCCTTGAATCTAAGCGTTGACTCCCAGCCACATACTTTGTCCATTATGAGAATAAATACAAAGGTCCAGTCTTGAGAGTTTGCAATTTCATGATGAGCATTCAATTGACATGGATTTCACAATGCAGTCACACTAGTAGAAGAACTACAATGACAATCATGTAAATTTTTTTGAAATTAATTTAAATTGACATTAATTTTATTATGTCCAGCCAGTACTGCTGCAGGGCTGAGCAAACTGACATCTTTAGAAAGCTTTTTTGTTTGATATGGTACTACATTAAGTGAAGATGAGGGTTTACTAGAAGATCCACCTAATGATTCACCTAATAAACCACATAATAACGAGAAGATCCCTGTGAACACACTTAATAATGAAATAAGACATTTTGAAGTATTCTCAAGAACAGAGACCTCAACATGGAGTCAAGTAAGGAAGTGCTGCATGTGGAGGAGATGGCATGAGAGAAAGTTACAAGGAGGACTTTACACTTCAAAATGAAGGACATTCAGAGGTGTAGATATTGATGCTCAGAGTTTGAGCCATAAGCAAGAAGCACTGAAGGTGCATGCACAGAGTCAAGGAGCTTCTTCAGCATCAGAGCCGTGAATATACATGTAGCTGATGACAAGACCTTATTTATAAACAAATGGAGCTTCCTCAAGAGGGAAACTGCAGATATAAAGACATTCTGCCTGTCCTATGTGTTACATCTGCAATAATTTTCTCCATAACTATTTTGTTGGATGAGTGTAGGTACCACATAGGGAAGAAGAGATAAAATCTCTTTCTTTTAGAGCCTGATACATTGCCATCAGAAGACTCAAACTGAAGACACCTTATATCTCTTCAGAATTTATACAAGTTCTGCATGCAGAAGGTCAAATGAAAGGTAATATCCCCCCACCACTTCTCTCCTGATTTCCAGTTAATTTTCACTTCAAACATTTCTCTCTCAAATTTGCATTTGCTTTAGCAAATCTCAGAAATGAATGAGAGAAAGAGCTGTTATCACTATTTAGTAGACTTCACTGAGTTCTCTCCCCTTTACTTGATTACATGGTGTTCTAAACCTAAATTTCTCTTCACTCATGCATATATTTTCCTCTGGGAGGTCAGAAATGTTATGCAGAAGAAGTCTGTGCCTTCTAAAAGAGCAGCCTTGTATTGAGGAAAAGAAAAACTGTATTAACAAATGCACTGTAGTGGGCTGACCCTGACTGGATGCCACGTGCTCACCAAAGCCACTCTGTCATTTCCCTTCCTCAGCTGGGCAGGGGCAAAAAAGGCTTGTAGGTTGAGATAGGGATAGGGAGAGATCACTCAGCAGTTACCATCAAGGGCAAAACTCATTTGACAAAAGCATTTGATTTTATCACCAGTCAAATCAGAGTAGGATAATGAGAAATAAAAACAAATATTAAAACTTACCCCCTACCCCTCCCTTCTTCCTGAGCCTAACTTCATTCCCAATTTTCTCTCAGTTCTTCTCGCACAGCAGTGCAGAGGAATAGAAAATGGATCTGTGGTCAATTCATCCCACAGTCTCTTCTGCTCCTTCCTTCTCGTGTGGAGGACTCCTCATGCTCTTCCTCTACTCTAGCATGTGGCCCTTCCCATGGGAAACAGTCTTCCATGAACTTTTCCAACATGAGTTCTTCCCATGGGCTGCAGTTCTTCCTGAACTGCTCCAATGTTGGTCCTTTCCATGCCTGAAGCACCTTTTTGCCTTCCTTCCCCTACTTTCTCACTGACCTTGGTGTCTGCAGGGCTGTTTCTCTCACATATTCTCATTCCTCTCTTTCTTGTCTGAATTTGCTCTTTTAAAACAGTATTTTTACCTTTAAACATGTTATCCCAGAGATGTCAGCACCATCGCTGATGGGTTCACCCTTGGACAGCAATGGGTCCATCCTGGAACCATCTGATATTGGCTCTGTTGGTAGCTTCTCACAGAAGCCACTACTGTACCTCCCCACCAAAACCTTGCCACACAAACACAACACATGCACATATTTATCTTCAGAGCCAAATACAATTGTTGGTTATTTGTTATGACTTGGGCAAATTCTAGTAAAATAAAACTTGAAACCAAGTTTTAATGGAAGAAATCTGAACCATTGAAATAGAATGCAATTTTTCTTTTTTTACACTGAATTTGCTTCTCTTCCATAGCTTATATATCCAGAATGAAAGAAAATTGTGGTGTACTTGAATGTCAGCTAATGAATTTTTAACAGGGAATTAAAATTTTTAAAACTAAAGAATGTGAGTCAGTAGAGTACATTTAATCATGGACCAGATCAATCATCTGCAATAGTCTGTCTTGCTTGTTTAAGGTTTTTAGGATGTGGTTGTTTCGATGGTGTGTGGTGGTCTTCTGTGTGGGGCTGCATGTCACTATGCACTAACATAATGTTGACTTGTTACTTTTTCATTTCATCTCCTATTTCCAACAGTTACAGCTCCATACATTCTTCTAGCCTAGATTAGACTTGAGTATGGTAGAAACAAGACTTTATGGTAGAAACAAGGTCCATCTTGGGTGATGTGGAAATTTTTTTTACTTTTAAATATCAGTACTAACTCAAGGCATGCAGGGATTGTTCCACACAAACATTGCCTCAAAAGGTTTTTTTATGCTTTAAACTGCATTAGTAGCTAAAGCACAGAAGGCACTCATGGTTCCCTTAGTCCTGTCTATGAGAGACCTCAAGAATATTCAATGCATCCAGAGTTTTCTGATATTAAAATGACTAGGCATGGGTCAAAGATATTTTGACTGAAATGAGAATGTAATTTAGATAAGAATTTTGGTTTCAAGTATGCAGATAGAGTGAGCAAGCATTTCAACTCCATGAAGAGTATTAATTATCTGACTGCAGGTTTTTTGCGCTTCTTTCCATTGCTAGCTTCCTCTTTCTTCAACAAAGTCCATCAAAAGAAGTGGCTCTCTGTGTGATTTTTGAGTTTTAGTACTGTCTCTTGAAACTGTAAACACCAAAGATTTTGCACAATGCCATTGATAATATGAAACATTTCCCAGAATTTTTTGTCCCAGGAATTCTACTAGGAATAAGTTACATGGATACCCTTTAACAGTTAAATTTTAATCCCAGCCTTGCAGCTGATGGACCTGGGGAGATGAAGATGCAGCAGTGTCACTTCTTTAGATAATTTGGTTCTTCATTCAAAATTTGAAGACTTTGTTTCTAGATTAACACTTGGATCTCTTACCTTAATTAATTTATCTAAGACAGGTGAGTGAACAAAATATTGGCCCGAGGTGAAAAAACCATGGTTGAGTACATCTAAATTTCCATGTAAATAGAACAAGCTTAGCATCTGAGCCACTCAATGACTGAGAATATTTCTTTTCTTGGCTATACTAAGGACATGCTGGTATGAATGATGGTTTTAAGACCCAAAGTTGCCTAGTTCGACTATTTAACAGTAACGAATTTCATTAGATTTTCATGTGAATTTTCTAGCTAAATCCTTCAGGTGTTTCTGCCTTCTTCATTAATATTGCCATAAATGAATCTCTATTTTCTGTGATATTTTGATAATTTAGTCACTAAACTGATTTCATCTTTTTCCTCTAAGGCTATCTATGTACTACAGCATTTTTTTTACCTTCTTCTCATTCTTCAATATTATCTTCATTCACTTAAATGAATAAAATTAGGAAATCAGCACGTGGAGGTCTGAAAGACTGTTTATGTTACTGTCCATCCCTATGGATCTGCATGGAGTATCTGCTGCCTTGTGGTGGTGAAGATTGCTCCAAGGATGCAGTTACAGCTGTTTGATCCCACTAGAAACTAAAACCCTACAGCAAGAAGAACTGATGGTTCATCAAAAATGGGCAATATTTCAGAGGGTTCAAGAGAAAATCATCTTTTCAACAGAAGGGTCCCTCCTTAAAAGGATATGAAGGAGCTTTGTGTCAGAAACTGTATCGGACAGTAATTGCCCCAATGTTAGTAAAAAATTCATTCACTTTTGGAAACGTGTGGGGAGTTTCTTTTCCATTCCTCTCACAAAAGGAGAGCTCATCTCTGTTATATTTTTCTAGCTGCTGTAATCCCAGCAGCAGGGTTTTTTGTTTATACAAGCTCATGTGTGCAGCTGTGTATTGATGGTGTTCTGCTCATCTGTATTCTCTGAGATGTGTTTATGACAACAGTGCTTTTTCTTAAACAAATATGTCATTATTTCTGAAATACTCAGCTGTTCTCTGGCTATATTTGGAGTTCATCTGTTTGTGAAGTTATTTGTGAACTGTATGAATTCTATTTTATGTTTAGAATTGTTAATTTAAGTCTTCTGTTAATAGAACGACTATTTTTAGGGTGAAACCTTTAACATGTTCCCTTTATTGTCCTTTAATGTTTTTCCCAAAGTTGTTATCAGCCAAAGGAACATATTGGTACAGCTACAAAGCAGCCTATGCACAATTCAAAAATAGATAAGTTCAAGTGAGCAAACCAGTGTGGGTTCATGAAATAGTGAGTTTATTTTACTTACTGTACTAATGGTTGTTCTCTTAACTATCATTCTATTTATTGGTCTTAAAACAGATACAAATCTGTGCACCTGGTTTCAAACCTGCACCTGCACTGTTTATGAGTAGCACTCCATCTATCCAGCCTCAACCCATTCACACTGATCTGACCAGTAAAAGCAGAAGCTCTCACAATGAAAAGGCTCTCTAAGTATCCTGTTTGTCCAGCACTCTCCAACCAAATGAGGATCTTTTCCCCTTGAGAGATTACTCCTTCTGAAGAGCCATCTTTATCCACCATCTCCACGTGGTTGCAATTGACAGAAGGACAATAAAAATCATTATCTTATTTTAGTGCATACAGTTTTGCATTTTAGTAATTAGTTGAACACAATGCATGGGTACAAAATCCTTTTAGACATCTTCATGGGTTATGCTGCATCTTAAAATGTGTGGAGTGTTGCCGCGGACGTTTTTCCTCCAGTGAAATGCTAACTGATTAAAAAGAGAAGTTTGAGATGAATTTTTTCTTTTTTAATTACAAGGCTTAAAATGCTTCTTTTAAGTATTTTACCAATGCTTCAGAAATTTGCTGCATGCAAAACCAGTGAATGAGTCTATGGTGCCCTTCTGTTTCCACAGTGTTCAGTTATCAGCGAAGCCAACATGCAGGGGAAATCTGTGGAGCAAATGAAAACATGAGGAGGCGTATCCACACAATTTCTCACTTACCTAATGCAGGAAATGAGAGTAATGAAGACATGATCAGTTCTAGCTTGAACACCATAGTGCAGACTCGGTTTTACAAGCAGACTAAGCTGATACTCAGAATCTGCAATACTGCATATTTTGTTCAGCTAATGGGTAGGGGGTAAATAAATCAAGCTAAGGCCAGATGCAGAGTCAGGGCAATCATCTCTTTAACTACTTCAGTAAGGCCTAATCTGCCACAATGACATTTCTGTCACTGTGCATTACTCTTACTCAAACTAGAAAGAATGATACTTCTTTGGGTGCACCTATCCACACATCAATGTAAATTTCTTGATAGTGTTGTCACTTGTACCAGTTGCATACTGGGATTAAAATTTAACTGTTAAGGGTACCAGTGTAGAAAAATATAACTTCCTTCCAAGCCATTGGGCATTTTTAAAATACTTTATTCTGAGTAGAAGTTGATAGAGTCACAGCTGTCCCTGGGTGAATTTAATATACTATCTCCCTTGCTATCCTAAGAAAATGCTTTTGGGTTAAGCAATTTACAGTTCACTAGGCAGAAATGGAAAGGAAAACATTAAAAAGTCCATGTTAGGAAAAGTACCCTTCTTCTATGTTTGTATTTCCCTTAGAAATGTCAGTGTTAACTTGAAACTCCAGTCACTTCTGGATGCTTTTATATCAAAGTTTTCTTATTTCCAGCTTTCTTTGCAGTATAATGTAGGTTAAGAAAACTCCACTTTCTAATATCAGTTGATGCTGTGTCTTATTCATGTCTGAAACACATACTGGAAGGGAGCTTTTATGTTATACTCAAGGACTAAACATCCTTAGAGATGACAAGGACCCAAAGGTTATGTCCTAAATACATGAAAGCAATCTGAAAATAAGTCACATCTTCAGCAGTCCTATTGAAGACATAAGAAAGTGAGCCAGGGAAAAAATACTCCTTCCCATTTTCAGTTTTCAAACATGTTTTTAGGAATTTATAGCAGCAAATATATTGAAAAATAAACACTTATGCAATGATTTATACTAGGGACAATGCTTTGTTGACTTATTTACACAAGCATATAAATGTTTTTCACTGAACCATGGGTAACAATTTCTTCAGGTGTTATTATATTATCTCTTCTGAGTTCTAAATCTTTACTTCGTGAAAATCAGAAGATAATTTTAATGATTCTCAGTAATTTTAATGATTGATCACCGATTTATTGTGAAATTAGTGAACTGATAGACCACCACTGGTCTCTATTCACTGTTTTGAAGAGCTGGACCTCTTAATGTTACTAAAAGTAAGGTAATTATACTGAAGCATACAAAGGATTTGATGCTTTCAGCCCTTTCCTGACTTCTGTGTCTCTATATCCACCCCTGGGACTGAACCCTATAAATGAGGCAAACAGTGCTTACAGTGTCTGTGCAATCTCCCTGCAGGGAATCTGGCCATGCTCCCATGGGTGTTGGGGGCTATCCCTGAACCCAGAAGACACTGCAGAGAACTTGGGATAATCCAGCCACACTACAGAGCTGTTCTGGATGAGCACCATCAGTGCATCCCTGAAGTGCAGAGGGGTCTGTCTCGGTGCAAATCCTGCTGCTAGGCTTGTCTCCAGGATGGATCTGGCCCTGGCTTTGCTCTGGAGCTGACTATAACCCCAGTGCTGGTCAGTGCAGGGCTGTGCCTGTTGGGAATACATGCTCAGCCCTGCTGCTGTTGGACGTGCAGGCCTGGAGCTGTGTCTGCCATGCCTGTGTACTGCTCCTGCCATAGCTCCTATGGGGTTCACTAGAATTCCCCCATGCTCCCAGTGCCCCTATGATGTCACTTTGTCTGCAGAGGTTGCTCCAGAGATCCGGTCTTCCCCTTATCCCTGCCATGTTCAAATTAGTTCATTCTTCTCATCTAATCCAGAGCAAACCAGTGAATGGGGCAAGAAAATCTTGCGCAAAACCTAATTTACTTAAGTTTATATACAGTGCTGTAGACATGATTTCCCATTATCCAACTAATTGCTGTATGGGAAGACCTCTTACACACTGAGAAACCCTTGTAACAAACCCCAGCCCACCCACCAGAGCTACGCTGAGCCGCAGAGAGAATCTCCTACTGTTCTGCCTTCTGTCCTATTGGCTGCAAAATAATGAGGCAGCAGGATCCGAGGGCATTAACCTGGGGACCTGAAGAGACCTGGTCTCCAGCTGTGACAATCTTGATGACTTGACACTTTAAATGGGAGTTCAAGTGTGCAGGGGACAGCCACAAGTGTGATAGTAGGAAGAGAGGCAGATGGAAGGCAAGGATGTAGGAGCAGGATTGACAGCTCCTTTAGGGACCGTTCAGACCCATCTGAGAATGGTACCTGAGAATTCCACTGCGTCCATATCGGGAACTGATGGACCAGGGCTTCTTCACGAGTGCAAATCAGGAGAAGAGGAACCTCCGTCTGCTTGTAGGTACCCACAGGAACAAGCATCGAGACCAAGTTCGTGATACCCACAGGCCTTGTCTTCTCCTGCAGTTAGGAAAGACATGCAGGCCATCTTTTTTGCCTGACACTGTCAACAGAAGGCTCAGAGAGATAGGTGAGGACTGACTTACTGCAGCTGAATGTTCTCTTCAGAGGTTTAAATAAGAGTTGAAGTGGATCCCCCGATGCCTTTTTCCTGGCGTTATGAAAATGAAGCTAGACCAGTTAAAGGGTTGGTGGTCGTTACCTCGGTATTTTAATCAGGATCCCGTTTGATGCATCCACTTCACCCAGGTGACAGCGTCACAATGTGCACACCCCGTCAATCACACACACCAGTTATAGACTTTACACATCAGCATATCTAACAAGGGAGCCCAGTAATGTGGCTGGGGTTGGCTAACCCCTAGTTTACAGAATCTGTCCTGCTTGGAGACCTTGGCTTCCTAAGATAGTAGGATGTTTGGTCTCCATGGCTCTGCAGTTCTGGGGTGTTTAGTCTCAGGGCCTGCAGAACACTTACAAAACACTAAGCACTAAACTAAGTGAAGGGTAACAAGTATGCATGCTAATACTTGTGTATAGACAGAATTTGTAAAAGCGATATGAAAGAAAAGGAAAATATCATTCCAGCATCATCCCTGACCTGTACCCACCCCAGAAAACCCAGCAGAAGTCCCTAGAAGCAGTCCTGATGATGCTCCCACCTGAAAGCAGTGAAGGTAGAGCTGTTTTAGTCTCTAAATCATTATCTAAAGGAGACCAGATGCAGCCATGTTGCTTATTTTTCTGCTCCCTGCTGTGAAATTACATTAAAAGAAACTAAAAATAAACTTTCTATTACTACTTTTTATGCAAACAGATGTTGTACTTACTACAGGGATGTTATTTACCTGTCAGGTTAAAGGCAAGGTTGGTAATAGGAAGTCATGAAGACATTACTTCTACATTTAGGGGATCCAAACTTCAGTGTGACAATTAGCACAATTAGGATTTCCAAGCTGAAAATTAAAATTGTGATTTTTTTTTTAAAATACTTTTTTTTAAAAAAAAAACCCAAACATCTAATTACTGCATAATAAAATGAAAGTACTGGCAATCTCACTGGTTATTTGTATTTAGAACTAGAATAGAAAGCATACTAAAAAGGAATACTGGGAGAAACTGTCCTGTCCTTTCATAGTTTCTTCAAATATTGGCAGTCTAAAAAAAGCCTATTTTTCCCCAGTTAGATAATTAGAGCAATTCAGACATTTGCATTCAGAAAAGCAGTCACTTTCAAATGTATTCTACAAAGCCATTTTCTGAAAAGAGCCATTTCCAAATCATGCTGTTCTTCTAAGTGCGCTAAAGCATAAAGTGTAATTAGACTTATTGCCTTAGAATTTAGTGGGAAATGTTTAAAAAAAATTTAGTCCTCCTTAAAACATGACTCATCGGCTGGCTGGGGGCTTGAAGAGCCACAGCACAGCTCTCTATCCCTCTGTTAGGAGGGATGCTGGTGCAAGAGCTTGCCCTTACAAAAAAACCACAGAAATCACATTTTGCTGGTGATATTCCTGTCTGTCTGCACAGAGGTGCTGAGAACCTGTTCCTGTCTCTGCTTCTAAGATCCCATTCCCAAACTAAAAGGATCACCAGAAGAAAAGTCTGGCTCTCCTCACATCCTTTGCCCCAGGAGGGAGTGCTGGGAAACTCAAAGCAGGCTTTTCTGTTTTGTTTGTTGTGGGGAGGATTAGCAGGCAATGTCCTTTCAGCCCAGCACTGGAGGGAGATACCTACAGATGTGCTCTGTAGGGTATCATGGAGCATCTGCCCTTTGCTTGATATGGAAAAGAGCAAAGGGAGGACCACCCTCAGTGGAAGCCACATCTTTAGAAAATTTGGTAGCCTTTAAGTGCATGTGAACTTCTGATTTCTCATTTCCAAAGGATTATCATTTTAATGTAATTAGGCAGCCTCAAGTTATCTGCAAAAGTACTAAAACTTCTAAATGTAAATTGTATAAAAGGCATTTTTCTTCTGGCCTTTTTCCCCCCTCTTATTGCTTTCAGACTGGGGGAAAATGTGTTTTGGCACATTTGTCTTGGAAATGTCTGTATTACATGACCTAAAACCCAGAAACGTAACAGCCAATTGCAGCAAACACATAAATGAGGGAATTCAAGCCCAAACAACTTAACACTCACAAAATTGTAATTAGCAAAAACCAAGTTTTATAATAAAAAACTGGTTGGCAATCTTAACTGTATGCTAAATATCCAATTTGTTGCTTACTTATGAGCATGAAAATTTTAAAGCAGAGCCTGCCCCCACTTCCAGTAAAGTGTTAGTGGATGCATTCAATGTGGGAGTCACAACTTCAACAGGAACTCTAATTTTCACTTGTGTGGTTCAGTGCAGTCTCTAGAGAATCCCTCACACTCAGCTCTTATCAGAGTCAAAGCAGTCTCTGCCAGCCAGTGTAAACTCACGTGGAACCTTCTTGGGTTATGTGTCAGAGGATGAGCTTTTTAAAACCAGCCTCCTCTCACCTACATCCTAGATTCATGGTGGTGTGACAATTTAGAATACTGAAGAAGGCAAAAGTGTGTTCCACATGTTTCAATCAGGAATGCCCAGACAATGACTCAATATTTCTTTGAGGCATTTTCTAACCTTGGTGCAACTTTGTGTTCTGGTTCAATTCACTGAAGTGCTGCAATATATCAACCAAGAAGGAGAACTACTAAAGCATCATACAGAAGTAAAACAAAATAGTGAACTAGAGAGGAGTTACAGGCAAAGTTTGTAATAAGTCCTTAACATTTTGGAGGTTTGGGTAAGGTGTGCATGTACCTTTCCAAGGATTGGGCCTTTTTTATTTATAGAAGAAATAATGAATGCTGAGAGAGTGCATAAAGATGGCTTACACTTAAGTAATGAAGGAGAATATTCTGTAATGACATCTTCATTTTCTCAAAAGAGAGATGTTGTTTAACATTTTCGTGATGTGAAACACTCACTAACTGACTGACTGGTTAATTTTGATATCAAAGATAGACAATCCTCATGTTGGTCTTTAGCTCTGACAAAATGCTTCTTGCACCATTAAAGTTAAGTTCTGCTGAATGCTTATTTATTTAAAACAATCTATGAGCATTTTCTGAAACTGGCTGAGTGTGGCTTTAATAGTTTTTTACCAGACAGTATAAATGGAGGCTGCAGGATATATAGAAGGGAAGCATGCTGTGGAAACATAATGGAATCTAGATGTGCATTCAGTATCTCCATTCTATTCAGCTGTTAGCTTTATTATCTGTGCTATCAGAGCCTTTATTTTGGTGTTATTTCTCATCCAAAACATTTTCCATTTTTTAAACTGTTCTGCTGTTCAGTGAGTAATTTGGATTGACTCTACAGCATAAGACAAGTTACCAGCTGCTGCTGGCAACTGATTGTATTCTTATTTATTATGGTCTTAATACATGCAATATGCACTAATCATAGTATTACTTTAGCTTTTGAATCAGTATAATAAGCTTAATGCCATTGAGGGTTTTGCCTCTTGTCAGATCTAATTTTACAGGTTATTGTACAAAAGGATCAGTTTCTGAAGCAGAGAAAATTTTATCGGTGAAATCATGATTTTATTGCAGTCAGCTGGAGTTTTCCCCAAAGCTTAGATGCCAGTCAGCTTTCTAGCAGCTTTCTCATTTTTGAGAAAGCAAAAGAAAGGTGTACCAGCCATTTATTTGCAATCCTCTCTGTAACCTTGACATAACATTTAGCATAAGATAGAGCAGCTGGCTGCATGATAACATTAGATAAAGATGGTCAGTGGCCCATAACACATGACTTAAGGAAGCATATGATGTTGTTGAGACAAAGACAAGACTGATGATCTAATTATTCCTTATAGTGGGCACCTACCAAGTGGATGGAACACCTCTTGTTAGTGGAAAGTAAATAAACAAGGGAGCACTCTAGAGATGTGTGAGGGCTTTTCACTTTTCTCTGCTTAACAGCTGACCCTTTGAAGCCCCAGGAGCATGCCAGGCTGATCCCTTGTACAGTCAGGATTGATAACTCAGCTTGTTTATGCCATGGCAGCAAGGTTTTCCAAAGGCAGCTCAGTGCCAGCACCAACCATTACTATTTCAGCCAGCTCACTGGAAGAGTTTGACACTCTTTCTCCAAAAAGCTACTCCAAAGGGAAAGAGTGTGGCAGCCTCAGTTCCAGGTCTTTTCTGAGTCGTGGCTGGCGCAGCCAGCGGTACTGCTTCAGCACCCTAGTGTTGATCTCACAGAACCTTCTGGTCAGCATTGGAAAGGTGAAGCATGCTCTCAACCTGCCTGTGATTGTGCAGCCTCTCCAGTGCAAGTCCTGCATGATCCAAATCTTGCTTCTCCCCGTGATTCAGAGATTTCCCTCTTTATAGGCACTGTCTGTAGGCATGATGAAACTCTTGTGTGAGCAGTACCTGCTATCCATGCTGAAAAGTCTTTGGAAAAATGAGTTGACTGTGAGATGGAAATATCCTGAGGCCATGAGATGATGTGCATGCCACATTACCTTTGGGGTATGTACTGGAGAAGAGATCTGCTTTAGCATTAAATATTCAAAGGTGAGAATCAAGGTCCAATGGCTCGAGACACCCCAGAAGGCACCACCAAGGCCAAGTAGCCCCAGCATTTCACCAGAGCACACTCACCAGGCTTACAAGCATCCTTCCAGACCAAACATGCTGCTGCTGCTTGGGAGTTTAGCCTTACATGTACCGTGTGGCGTGACAAAAGCACGAGGAAGCAAAAAGTTATTGCAATTGTTTGTCTATCTCATTGAGCACTTAAGCCCATTGTTTATATGAACTATGAACGTGCTCAAAATCGCTGATTCTTCATAAACCTGTACCTCATCAAGTCACCCACATTTCTGCTGGTGGCCTGGCACAAATGCCTTAGGGCTGAAACTGCTGTGCAACTAGTATGCTGCTTGGTGGCCTCGACGTGCCTGAGGGAGAATTCCCAAAGGCTGCTTCTCCTATATAATCTGTCAGTGCATCTTATGCCTATGACATGTAGGAGAAGATGCCACACAGAGTGAAGCTGGCGCATTACAGTTTTGTATTGCAGAATGTCAGGAACTCCTGTGTGAACAGAATCAGATCCCTTCTGTATCAGGAAGTGGGGCAAGCTCAAAACTAAAAAATAGGGTAAAATAAACCCACAGCAGTCATTGACTGTTATTAACCCCACTGGTCAAATTATCAAGTAAAATTCCTACTCTGAACCCCTTGAATATTTCAGTTGTATTTTCCATTTTCATGCTGTTTTATGTGCTTGATTCCTCAGATAAAATAGCTTGCAATGCATGTTTTATTATGGCACATGTTTTCTTTTCAAACTTCATTATGCATTTCTTTTTCCATATTCCATTATGCATCTCAGCTACTGTATCTCCTTCAGCAATTCGCATGCTATGCTGCATTAGCGTTTCGCTTCTTGTTTTTGCCTGTCATTATGAATGATGGTTATCACAAATAATTTTATTTCTGATTTCACATCTCATTACTCATTTTCCAGACCCTCACTGTGGATTTCAGTGCTCATGTTACAATGTATATTGGAGAGTTTGCTTCCCATCAAACACCGGTTTTTCACAACTTGTTGCAGATTTTTCTTTCTGTATTTCTTCATGTATTTAATCTTTCTTAATTAATTCTGTATTTTTCCTACTTCATCACAGGATTCACTGTTTAATTTTGAATCTTATTTAAGTTTTCCTCTTTGATCTTACAGGTGCATTTCTGGTCTTGCCTATCATTACTCTCTAAGATTTTGTATTTCCTGACTTACTAAAATTTTTCAACTTATTATGTATTCCTGATGCCAAATCCTGTTATGAGTTTTCCTTTTCACATCTCATTACCCACTTTTTTTGATTCTGGATCTCCATATGAATGCTTTTTTGCATCTTGTTTCCAGTTTCGATTTTTGACGTGCATGTTCATTTTTATTTCATTGCTTGGTTTTGTTTCAGCGTCTCATTATGTGCTTTTAGATCTAATTAGGAATTTCATGTATCATTGCTTATTAGCCAATTTCCTTTTTACTGCCCATTACAGACTATGCATTGTATTCTGAGTGTGAGCTTTTAGATTTCCCTGTGCATTTTCCTTCCTCACATTCTTTAATTAACTTTTTACATCTTATGAGAAATTTTATATATTCCTATTAGCATCCTACCGTAATTTTTTTCCTCCTGTGTAAACTGTCTTTCTTTTGTACCTCAATAAATATATTCTTTTAATATCCCATTAGCATTTGAATGGTATCATATTGCAAATTCCATTTTTGTATCTCATATTGGATTTTCATTGAAAGAATGCATAATGAACTTCCTTTTTTTGTATTTTTTTGAAACTTGAAGATGGGGGTGCTGCCTCTTAGCATACATTTTCATATCTGCAAATACTCCCATGTTTTCTTTTCACATTGTGCACTTTTTCTGTACTTTCTTTTTCAGAGCTATTGATGCATTTTCCCTAATGCTTGCAATTTCACAGCTTGATTTATTTCTAGTGATGTTTCATATTTTGTAGGTCATGATACATTTCTGATTTTGAATATGTCAAGCTTTCCTTCTTTATTTATTTATGAATTTCTATTTTTGCAGTTTTTTGTGAATTCCCCCTTTCAGAATAAATTTTCCTTTTATGTTTCTCACCAAATGTAATTTTTCTTGTAAATTTTCCTGAATGAATCACCTGGCTTGATTTTTTTAACTTACATTCTTTGGTGCATAACATTATCCATTTTAGATTTTTGTGTCTTCTCTTTCAATGTTCATAACTATTCCACATTTCATTCTGCAGCTTCATTATTCCCATCTTGTTCCCCATTTGTCTTTAAAATGCCATTAAACATTTGCATTTTACAAGAGCCTATGCATTGCTCATATTGTTTTTCCATTTATGAGTACTAGTTTGCGTTTTTTAAAAGTTTCATGTGCACCAGGTGTGATTTTTGCCCATCTCATAATCTATTCCTCTATTGTCTCATTTTGCTTTTTCAGATTTTCCTTTTTTAATGTATGTTCTTACTGCACGATGGTATTTTTTACAATTTATGAGGCCTCAAATTGTACATCTCATTATATTTTTCCAGTCACTCTCATTGAAGCATTTCACTTTTTTTGACTCAGTATGTATTTTCATCTCTCACACAGGCTCTTTAAAAGCTCTGTAGCTGAACATAGACTCATATTCCCCTGCATGTATTCTTGCATCTCTTATTTCCCACTTGTCTTTATGTTGCATCATTTAATTTTTACTTTCAAAGAATAAGTGCCTTCTTTGTATCACATTACAGCTTTTCATTTCTACCTCTTTCTAAATCTCTTATTTGTCACCTCACTTTGACTACTCTTTTCCCCAGGATGTTTTATGTCCTCTTTTATATAATATTATTGTATTTTATTTGAATTTTCTTTTGTTTACGCATCTTTTATTACACATCAGTTGGAAATATTTTCTGCATTTTTTCCTCTGCTAACATGCTTGCATTTTGTCATGATTTTTCCATTTCATCATGACTTTTCTTCCTCACCTATGATTTTTAAAGGTTTTACTTTTCACTTTTACATAAGCATTTGTTTTTATATATCACCTTTCATTCTACATCTTGTTGGTGTTGTTTCTTATTGAATGTGCTCCTTTCTGGACATTCACAATAGGTTTTATTAGTAAAACTCATATACTCTTCCTTTTATTTATTTTTTTTCCACCTGAATTTGCCCTCATCTCATCATGTCTCTTTCTGCTCCTCATTATGAGAATATTTTCACATGCCACCACAGATCTGGCTTTCACATCTCATCGTTAGTTTTTGTTCCCTCTCTCTCACAATGATTTTGAATAGCTGATCACGCAGAGATAGTTATTTTGCCTTTGTTTGTACCTACTTAATGCTGAAAACACAGTTCACTTCCTCATGCAGTTTACTTGGTCCTCCTCTTTTTCTACTTGCTACTTGTGTATACAAAATGAAGTAAATTGATACTTTCCTTTTTTCTACTGACTGAGTGCCTTCCCTTCACACAAAACACCAACAGGAAATAAAACAGAAAACACCAATGTCAGCACAGAACATACATTGCATACACTATGCAATATGGGAAAGCTTGAGGATGAACATCTGCTTAAAAGTGTACTTAGGAAAATTTGGTCAGGTTTTTTCATTAAAATCGTACACGTTTTGAAATGTTGATTGCATTAGCAAGCACTTGCTGCTTCCAGAATCGGATTTACTTTATGAAAAGCAGATCAGGCAGTCTCTCTGCCCTCTCTAGCTTATCTTTGGAGATAGGAAAAAGAAATGGTAAAGGAAATCTGGTTCTTTAGCTTGCTCCATGGATTCAGTAATATGCATGAGGAGAATGGTGGGGGTTATGCAGCTGCTGGCCCTAATAAACTGAGCTCTTTCAGAAGAACCACAGAGATGCTGTTTGGAGGACACCTCTGGAGTGCTACAGTTCTGCATCCCATCGGGTGCCCAGCCTCCTGGCCTGACCAGCCCTGTGGAGGCCAGAGGGCTGCTGACCAGGACTCTGAAAGGGCCTACTGGTTACACAGCCCCTAGGGCTGTGGTATCCTCCGCAGTTAGAGTGATCCAAAGTTCTTCCCCAAGCCATCCTGCAGTCCTATACATATTTATTTTAATTCCATTCTCCCAGCTGGCCCATTGGCCTTCCCGCCCCCTTTGCCCTTATATGGAATTTCTCTGGAATGTTCTCCCCAGTTCGATGCCCCATTGGCCCCTTCTCCTTGGTCCCTCCTCCTGCCCCTTCTCATTGGTTCCCCAACCCATCCATCAGCATTGTCCCGCCCCAGCCCTCTCCCTAATGGTTGTTGTAAACCCCGCCCCCCTTCAGTACTTAAGGGCCAGGTTCCCTCTTTTTCTAGGTCTTTGTCCCTGGACCTTCCAGGCTACGGAATAAATTGGACCCTTGGAACCTGCACAGAGCCCCCTGTGTGCTCCTTGTGCCGCTGTGATTGCTTCTCCCCCCGTGCTGTGTGTGTGCTGCTCACTGTGAGTGTGAGCTCCTGGATGGTCCTGCTGCCCCAGCCTGGGGAGATGCTCTCAGAAGGTCTCAGCCCTGCCCAGCTGGACACCACCAGGGCCCAGCAATACAGCCCCACCTGAGGCCTCTTCTCCACTGTCCATGGCCCTGGAACCCCAGTTCGAGCTGAACTTGCTCCTTGAGTTCCTCCTCTTGAGCAGAATAACAGGTTGTTGTGCCACTTGGGGTTTTACCAAGTTCCTGCTTGAGAGCCTCCAACTCTGCATCCTGCATCTCTCCCTGGGCAGCCGGCTGTGCTCTGGTGCTCTCCTGGGGAAGCCCCAAGGTTCTGGGTGCTGCTGTTGCTGTTGATGATACGGCCTCACACCAGTGTGAGATGTAATGTTTTTCTTTGCCTGTGCAGCTCTCTGTTCAAGATGTGTCGGCAGTGATTGTGTGATCCTCCCAGGGTCTTTGCTCACTTTTCCTCAGCTGGAGAGGGGAGTAGGACATGACCATTGGTACTGACTGTGTGTGTGTCTGTCTGACACCCTGCGGCATGGCTTGGTGCGTGCGTATGGACATGCGTGCTGTTCACATGTGTACTTGTGTGTCTGCGTTTGGCCTTGACACCAGCTGGTCCTACAGGCATGAAGTGGCAACAGTATTCAGCTCCTGGGCTACCTAGTTTGGCAAATCCTCATAGCCATGTCCCCAGGTTAGTGTGCTCTACAGATTTGCTGAAGATGGACTCTGCCACCACCCGGGCCACAGATGGAAATGTAGGACCACTGGAGGAAAGGTATAAATCTGTTTCATTCACTGTTATATTCCAGCAAGAGCTACTGAGCATTTTAGTCGAGACAATTTTAACAGTCTTGCCCATTGCATTCAGCTTTCGAGTGAGAATGCTTTTGGAGGAAGTACATCAAGCCAAGGTACATTGCATCAACCCCTCTTCTAAAGTTTTGTGTCCTTTCCACTTCCTTTTTTTTCTGTCTCCAAGAGCCATCTCAGGAAAGAAAACATCACTCTCAGATCCTAGACCTGTCTCTCTGATCCCTCTACCTTTCTTATGGTGGAAATTCTAGACATGTTCATATTGTTTGTTTGTCACACTAATTATTGTTTCCATGCCTGACATGAGCTGCTACAAGCTGTAAGTGGTGAGCGACATACCTGGTCTCCTGTACCAACTGTGTGGGGTTAGAACTTTTGGAAAGGAGTTGTCATTCTGTTCTGTCACCTAGGAACTTGGCATTGCAGCAGAAACATGCTAGAGGAAAATTAGTTCCCTTGAATCCACAATAATTTGATCCCATCCCAGTGAAACTGTTTGATCAAGGACTGTGGCGTTTTACAATTTTCTATGTTATCAGTGCTGCTAGTTGTCTAAATACTGTCTTAAAGTGAATTTAGCTGAAAAATTATATTTGCAGGAGATAAGAAAAAAGATGTCATTCCATATAAACTTGCTTGTTGAAGATAAATGATATTTGAAGCTGAAAAGGGAAGGAAGTAGGAAACACCTGAACTGAATTTATCAGTAAAATGAAATTTTTATTTTGGTTTCAGTTGTAAGAGAGCTATCAAATACAATACAACAAAGACTTTTGGCTCAGGATAAAAGTGGGTCTAAGACGTACTCAACATTCATCTTTTTTTTTCCTTTTTTAATGCATAATTTCTGAAATTCTTATTAGAGAGGATGATAGGTCTTTGAACATTCCTTTGTATCTGCCCTTAATTCCAGCATTTCTGAGTGCTTAACACCAACATGTCACTTCTTTACATACCACTGTCAAAATGAAAGCCTAGAATCTCCAATTAAAGCAATTTAAAGGGATGTGAATAAATGAGATTATGAGGGAAATTTTTGTTCTTGAGTACTTCCTATATTGTTATTATCTCCCCTAATGACAGTTTCAGACCGTGCTAGGAAATGTGTGTTTATCTGGGCAGCAGTTTCCTGTGAATCTGGAAGGCACTTGGTTGCTGCTGTGCATAATTTATTTCCTGGCTGGCACTTGTATCACTGATGTGTAACAGTGCTACAAGTGACAAATTCATATTTGCTCTGAGTGAAGATAAGCAAGAAAAATTACAATAACTTTATTTAACCTCTGACCTCTTTCAAAAGGGCAACATTCCTTTTGCAGTTTCTTGAAGGCCATTAAAAAGTGTTCTGTATGAAGAGAACATGTGGAACATGCAGTTCCATTGTCTGCCACTCTATCCAACAAGAGTCTTACTTTCCATTTTCATTCACAGCCTGTTAGATAAAGGATGCTTTCACTTGCTATCTGACAGACAGTCATGAGAAAGGCAACCAAGAGATTCTTTGACAGAAGATTCAAATTCTGGACACTGCACAGTCTGGGTTCTGGTGTTGAGTGCTGGCTTAGTATTCACTGATGGCCAAATGTTTAAGCCAGCTGATGGCTTTTACATATGCCTACAAAACAAAAGGGAGTATTTCAGATGCTCAAGGTCAGCCTAAGCTGGCGTAGCCTGGGATCTGTGCCTGGAATCAGTGCACTGTGCTGGGCTATTTCCCAGGGTAAATATATTTGGGAAACATTAGGTCAGTATCCAAGACTGGAGATCTGACAATCTAGCTGCATCCCCTATGTATTTAAAAGACCAATATCAAACAAGCAAAACAAAACAAAAAAAGTATTGCATTTTGTTGTAAATATGATTGTCTAAAGGTATGGTTAGAATGAGGCCTATAGGAAGCAATGGCATGGTATCATGAGGAGGAAAGTAGACAAATTCTGAGCAGACAATCCCTTCCCCAGGGCATAGAAATTAAGATTAATTCTTCTGAAGTGCAGTAAGTTATCACTTATCACTTATTATTTAACTTTAAAAGGAAAGGTGCCTGGAGTCTTTGGAGCAGACAGGATAGTAGTGCAAGGGGGGAAAGAAAGAGGGAGAGAGAAGTCTTGTATTCTGTGGAGCTCAAAATGTTTGGAGGGTGAGGAAGTAGGCTGTAATGTGCCATAAAAAGCAGTTTATTGAGTCCATGGCTCCAAGCTGTCTGTCTCCCCTTGGAAAGAAGAATTTGCAGCAAACATGCATATGCCAACTCAGTGCTTGGAGGTGGCTGAAAAGAAAATGGAGCTCTATAAGGGGGGCAGGCTCAGTCCTCCAGCTCCTCTTGGGCCAGAGAAGCAGGATACTAGAATCAGCACCAGGCAGATGTATTCTTCTTGACCCAACATGGCCATCTTTGTATTGATGATTCTTTCACATCACAGTGTTAGTGGCATTCTGTTGACAAACTTTTGTTGGGTTGCAACAGATTTCTTGCAGTCTAGATCCTTTTGCTTATTTTGTAGAGTGGAAACCTGTTGAATTCAGCAAGTTTGGAAGGCTTTTTAGAGGTTAGTAGGAAGGCTGCCTGAATGCTCCAGGGTTTTGTATTCAAAAATCTATGTCATGTTTCTGGCTGTGTCACTTGGACTGGTGGTCAGTAATGATGGGACTGAGGGGCCAGGACTGAGTAAAAGCCTTTGGTCCAGCACTGGTCACCTGCATCACATCACAGGTGTGCATCCACCACACAGCAGTAAAGTGCCCTGCACATGACAATCATACACCCATCCTGTGCCAGGTGCCTGCCAAGCAGATGCCCATCAAGTGCCTGGGTGTCTGTTTCATGTTAAACTAAAATTGTCCTTTTGGAAGAGATGACCTTTCTACTGTGTCAGCTCACTGGCATTCGTGGAGTGACACAGTGGAGGGAGTGGGGCAGGGATGCAAATGAGTATCTGGGGTTGAATTGATATTCAGGGAAAACAGGCTGGTAGAGAGTTTTAAGTAAGAGGTTAATGGGTATTTTAGAAACCTCTTGTGGTTTCTAAATGTTGATCTCAAGTACCTGTATGTTCTTTTACCTCCATTTATCTCCATTTAAAAAAAGGTTTTTAGAGTTCTTTACTTCATACAGCCGGTCAATTGCTCTTGTCTTTACAGATAATGTTTTTTTAAGTATGTTATAGAACTTTCCTGAGTGCTTCAAGGTACAGAATAAAACCAGAATAATTTAATTTGAATAAAGTCTTTGGATACCACCTAGGCTGACCTCCTGCTCCAAGCAGGGTTAACTTCAAAGCTAGATGTGGGGTACTCCTTAAAATACCTTCTGCAATTTGTTAAGTTATTAAGAGCAGCTCACTTTAATTTCTTGCTTCTGGGCATTCTGTGCTGTTTGAATGCAAAGTGGTATTCTAGTAATAAATTCTGTGTCCATATGCAAAAAACCCCCAAAAAACAACAGCCTTGCCTCTCTTTGCTAGTTTGTGACAGCAATTTGGCTGTTTTATTTTAGATCCAGAGGTCCACCTTTCAGCTGCTGTTGTGTGAAGAAATTCCTAGTTAATCCAAGTAGGAGTAACTTGGTTTGGGAGCTAGCCATTTGGACAGGGTGACATGAAGCCAGCATATATTGCCCTTGCCTACTGAGCTGGGGAAGATGGTTAGGAGGCTGGAGCATGTCATGTGTATAGAGAGGCTGAGGGAGCTGGGTTTGTAAGTCTGGAGGAAAGAAGTTTGGAGGGTTAGGGGGAAGCCTCACTGCTGTCTTCCTTTACCCATCCTTTAAGATTTCTGAGATGTGAAACAACATAAAGGTTAGTCCTGCGTCAACATTCTCTTTACATTAAAGAATTCTTTGGACTGTTCTGTCTGTGACTGTTGCCTTCATGGAATCCACAGATAGAAACAAACTGTTTTTTCTTAGCAAAATTTATGATCTTCTGCTTATTGGTACTTTTCCGTAAAAATAAAAGATTTTAATGAAAAAAGTTCTCATCTGTGGACTATGGAAGCTGTCTCATTTCCCTTGTGTTCTTATCCCAGCCAAGTCTCAGCAAGGAGACTTTTCAAATTATCTGCTAAGAACAAAGTTACCTGTCATAGAAATACACATTCTGTGCTGGCTGAAGTATGAGTTGCCTGTTGACTAGATTTGCAACTGTTGTGAATCATGACAAATGACATGGGATAACTGCCCATAAAAATTTAACAAAATCAGAACCCAACCTATTAATTTTCACTAATTTGATTCTGTTGGACTGAGACACAAACACCAGGATTGATTAATATTAAAGTTTGGACCAGTGCCTTTTCTGTGCCTGAAGAACACTCCAGTTTCATACAGAACATTTTCAGATAGTGAAAAGTACAAAAGTATATAACACCTCCTACCACCCCCCTTTCCTGTCCTGTTGTCTTCAGAAGCCTAATCTGGAATTTCTTGACTCCTGTAAGATTTGATGTGACTGATGCATCTCAAGGAAGAACATTTTGCCCTCCAGTTAATAAACAGTACTGTGATAGAAAGAGGTCTTGATCACAAATAATTTTTGAGACCCAATTGTTGTTTTCATTCTCAGATCATTCCCAATCCCTGAGAAAACTACACTTTCCTCAGACTTGAAAATTGAAGCAAAAATCCAAGACCACATTTGAAGCAAGACAAGGAGCTCCTCATGAATGGATTCTTGTCAGATCCAGCCAACAGTTTCAAGGCAGGTGGCAAGGCAAGTCTGAGGTCAAACCAGGCAGTCAGTCCAGAGCTCAGTCACAGCAATGGGGTTCATGGCCAGGCACATAGATGTGCCAAACCTACAGCACAGATCAGACTAACAGGATCTAACAGCACAGGCTGGGCCTTAAAATGGCCTGGACTCATGAGCAGAATGGGTGGATGGAGCCCACTGGTGAGGTTGACCAAGGCCTCTTAGTGCCCTCAGTGGTCTGACGCATCTTGGGTCTTTCAAGGACTACCACTAACGTTTCACAAACAGAAGAAAATGAGATTTTGAGCCATGAAGCTGGCTTTCTCTGAGTTTGCCATGAGCCTTAGAAATTCTTTAATGTATGCCAGTCATCCTCCATCTTTCAGTGTGCAGCTTAGCTGAAGATAATTTAAGCAATTGCCTTCATCATGTGCTTTTTCTCATTATTTTTCATTGGTTCCTTGTTTACTATGTACCATTCTCTCTGATAAAAACCCAAATATTTTTTATTCATATATTATTGTCCTAAATTTATCACAATATTAGGGACGTGCATAATACATTGCTATTTTATCTTCACAGTATCCCTGAGGGGAAGGAAATTCTCATAGAATCAGAGAAATTGTACAATTCATTTCATTTAATGCTGCAAGTACTTGGTACAGTTACAAATCAGAATAATAAATTTAAATCAGTCAACAGAGCCTCAGTTAAGGAATTAAAGAAAAAAAGAACATAAATGAGTCATTACTTTCAGGTAACTTCATTTACTGATTTAACAAGCATCCTTACATGAACATTGAAGAAGCAAGACTAAGTCTACTAATCAGCACTTAATGTCCTTAATCAGGAGACCAATGTGGTCTCACATGGCCCTGTGCCTTGATGACACCATGCATTCAAGCTCTGGCGGTTATACTGCCTCCATTATACTGTTCTATTTCATCCACCAGGCAAATACATCTAGTGCACTGAATTGGATATTGAATAGAAAAAGAAGACAATTTTTGCACTGAATGTAAACGTTCATGCTTCTGAACTTTGTGTGTGAATCAACTACTTCCTTTATGTGGCATTTGGAAGCCTTTCATCTGTTTTTAAAGAGCACATTAGAGAAGGGACAGAGCCCATCATAAGCAGATCGCTTGCACACCTGTGTGTCACTAAAGTTAATGGAAAGACAAACACCAACAGCTGCTGTTATCTTCTACTTAAATCAGCCCTGATTTCACAGATGTTTGTTGACAGCAGAGGAATGATAAAACTTCAGAGTTGTAGGCACCATTAGACTTTCCAGAGTGGGAAGATACACCATTTGCCACAGGCTGTCATCACAGTCTTTTTTTTTCTACTCAGTGCTCCCTTCTTGTATACCTTTTCCTGTCTTAGCTCCCCAAGGGAAGCATACAAGAAATATTGTTGCATTTTGAGGCTTAGGGAAGACATCATGTTCAAGAGGCAACAATCTTCATCAAGCCCTGACAGCCATGCTGGCTCTTTGGCTTGGTATGTCCATATTGCTTGAGCGACTGCTGCATAGCCCCAGGGATATTGCAATGGAGGGCAGATGCTGGAAGGCTTTGGATGCCTACTGCTACTGGGTAGAGCGCCCAGATTTGTTTACTCTGGCATGCTCTGGAAATATATGGAGAAACAAATGTCAAAACAGGATGAATAGTTTTGTTTTCTAGTGTAGAAATAAGGAGACATGGTACTGGGTGGGAACGAACACCTCCACAGACAGGATCATGCTGTGGCTCTGTCTTGATGCTGTAGAAGAGTAGGATTTCCAGCACCTGAAGAAGCATAAGGTTTACTTGCTAACTCCTATTTCTCTTCCTATTTCTGTTGTGGTTTTTCTAAAAATTATTATTAAAGCAGTTTTGTTACACCATTTTCTGTTGTGCCTTTCCTACTGAGATCCAGAAAGAACACTGCGCCCTCCCGGAGCACAGCAACTGTGCAGCTGAGTGAGGAGGAGGGGAGTTAGCAGTTCCTGTATGAAACATAAAAATAGTTCATACTGTTTACATTAAGAACTTTGATGGGGCACGTCATTTAAGGCTTTGAGGGGTGGAGTGCCTCCTGTGATATGGAGTTGTTAAACTGTGCAGTGAAGGAATGGTGAGAAACATATGTGTTGTCATGCCACTCCCCCGTGACACTTTGCATCTTTTTGCATACTGAAGGGGAATAGCTCCAAGACATTGTGGGAAGGTTGCATCATACTTCATGGAGAAAGCATTTCAGCATTTGCATCTAAGCTTAGCATTGTGTACAGCTCTTTAAATAATTAAAAAAACAAAATAACTGCAAAATATTTTTGCTGCACCGCCTGCCTGTTTGTTTTATTCTTCCTATCACTTAGAAAGACCTTTCAGGATGGATAACCTGATTTTGTACTAGTAGAACATTAAGTTTTATTACTAAGTTGAACTCCTGTTGCTACAAAGCAAGTCTGACATTTTACTGCAATCCTTTGTTCTGTTACCAGGGATATCATCAGTAGAGTTCATTTAATACCTCTTTCAGTACCAGTGAAGACTATCTTCACCTTCTCATCTGGAGAGAATACTACATTTCTCAGCCTGCTAGATAAAACAAACAGAAAAAAAAAAAAGCCCAGAGAGACTAAATTATCACTTAAATGAACTTTCTCTCTCTTTGCCTCACTCTATTTTTTGCCTAGATTTTCTGTTTTTTTTTCCCCTGCTAAGAAGAGACTTTTAATTCAGTGGTAAGCTATTCTCATGTTGAGCTCTTGTCATGGAGGAGATTGGGTGATACAATATATTGGCATCTCCAAGTCTCAGCTGATTGTTCTTGGTGTTTTCTGTTCAGATTGTACTTTCAGGTTAACCAGGAGAAAAGGAAATTTTCCAAGAAATTTAACTTTTCTTTTTGTTCCTCCTCAACAAAGAAGAGGAATCAAGGAGGTAAAAGCTCCACTCTTCCTAGGTGAAGGTGGACTTAAGTTCCCCTGTGAAGTCATGTGTCTTGTTCTGCAAATTCCTACCTGAACTGAGTTCAGCAGGGTTGAGGACTCTTACACTAGGGTCAGAAAACTCAATGGTGTCTCCATGGAAATGATGGAAATTTTGTACTTTTCTTCTGAGATCAGACTGTGGTCAAGTATTCTGCAGAGTAGTTCTGCAATTAACTAGTTCTAAAAAAGCAAACTTCTGGTATCCAAACATTCATGGAGCTTTTTGGAAATAAATGTCAGGCCTGGGAATGTATAGCATAATTTCTTTAGAGAAGCCGGGTGTCTTTTTGTTTGGACAAGCTCATACATTTTTATGATACATTTTGTTCAGACATTTGCATAGTTGAATATTGTATGTATAAATATATGTTACAATTCATTTTATCCCCTTAAGAAAATACTAACAGAATGCAAAGTAGAAGGGGTAATTTTGCCAGCTTCCTGTGTGGTAGACTTTGGTGCAACGATGACTCTGAGGGAACGATTCACTCAGAGATTTGCAAAATCTGTAGGAAGATAACAGGTTCAGGGAGACAAGAGATTTTAATGAAAAAGAAGAAGCAGGAGTTATTTTAATAATTGTTTGCATTACATTTTTTTTCCCTAAGCAAAAAAAAACAAACAACCCAAACAACCCACTAGCAGAATAACTCTTACCTTTGAAATCAGAATTTATGACACTAATAAGGACTTCTATTTTCAAGCTATTTCAAGAATATTATATTTTCTAGATTTGCTTTCACCCTGCCATGCATGAATGATCCAGTCTTGTATCACCCAAAGGGGAATTAGAGAAACAGGGAGCATGAATTTTCACAAGCCCAACAAAACAAAGGGAAGAAGCAGCACTTAAAAGGGGAATTCCGAATAGATGCAAGGAAGAAAATCTTCAACACAAGAGCATTGAATCACTGAAATACATTGTTTGGGGAGGCTGTGGAATTGGCATCCTTGGAGATGTTCAAAACCCAAGTGGACAAGACCAGAGTAACCTGAATTAGCTTTGAAAACTTGTTTGGAACTGTGCTTGAGTCAGAAGACTTTCAGAGTTCCTTTGAGTCTAAATGCTTCTGTTATCTTATGATCTCAGTCATAACACGAAATGATAAGTAATCAGAAAACAACAGGACTAATTACTGGATTTTCTGAGAAAAGCCATAGGACTGCAAGAGTACATGTGGATTAAAGAGGAAATTGCGGTGCACCTGAAAAGAAAATCTGAGAAGGAGCAGAAGAGGGAGCATGTTGTGGCAATGATGGCTGCTGGGTTTAGAAAAACATGGAAGTCTTTCACATGGTGTGGATGAATATCTGGAATTTTCTTCACTGGGAAGTCATTATGTAAATTACTGAGGTAAAGCAATATCTAGACAGCTGTATATAAAAATGATGACATTGACTTCTCCATCATGCTAAGCAAGGTGCATTCCAATATTTACATTTTGAGATACATACTGATTACTTTCAGCACCTTCTGCATTTAGGACATTAAATATTAACACAGATGCTTTTAGTTATACGGGTACTTAAATATTTCCATTCTGAAAATCTCTGTAGTAGAGGTGAACAAGAAAAAACGTGCACCAAGATAAGTGAGTGGTCAAATTTATTGCTATCTTTCTTTCTCTTCCCTTGTCCCTGCAGATTAGATGCCTGCAAGTGAGTCATTTGAGACTTATAGGAAAGCTCGCTCTGAGCCCTGTGATAAAGGTGGGTCTTGCTGGTATTTAGAATTTTTCTTCTACATTGTCTTCTTCTACACTTGCAGTAAAAAAAAAAAAAAAAAAAAAAGTGAAAAGATGCAAGTAGCAGTTATAATCTGCCAAGGTGTCCCTGCCTGCAGTACTCTGTACACTGCTATGACTTGTTTTTCTGAGCATGGTGTGTGGCTTTTATGCCTTGCTGCAACACTGTCGGTCACTTGGGTTGACAAGGCCAGCAAGTTTCACATTCTTCTTCTAAGGAGGTGTTTTGTTTGGTTCTGCATTTGGAGAATTATAGTAAAGGTGTGCTAATATGGCTGTAATTTTGTGAAAGACAATGATTAATGGCATCAGAATGTAACACGCAGACTGGAACAGACCACAATATTGATCCAAGGTAATAAAGCCATAACACTGACAAGAACTATTCAAACTATTTAAATATGGGAATGTGTGCTAAGGAAGAATCCTCATCAATTTCCTTTACATTAATATAATATATACTCCATCTTCTCATTTCTTAGTTATAATAATTTTAATTATGAATGATTGGACCACATTCAAAACAAGATATTATAAACGGCTTTGATATTCTGAAAGTCTTTTGGCACAGAATTTCAAACAATATAAAACAATATAAAAGCTCTCCACTGCAGTGTGCTCTGGAGCCATCTTTCATTGCAGGCATTACCTGATGCAGCAGAAGATCTGACACCAGTTTTTGGAGCTTCAAGAATGTGCCTTTTTACAGTGGGACCCCAGGCTCATCCACCCTGCTTCTCCCATTTCTCCTATTCGGTTTGTTAGTTGGTTTTGTTTTTTTGTTTTTCAGTTGGTTAGAGGTCTTCCCTTCCCTTCCCTTCCCTTCCCTTCCCTTCCCTTCCCTTCCCTTCCCTTCCCTTCCCTTCCCTTCCCTTCCCTTCCCAAACCTTCCCTTCCCTTCCCGAACCTTCC
>JAHLSL010000006.1:23839954-24001640 GCA_025920805.1 Petroica traversi | reverse complement strand
CCCTCCCCTCCCCTCCTCTTCCCCTTCTCTTCCCCTTCTCTTCCCTTCCCTTCTTCATTTCTTTTCCTTTCCAAGCCAGGAATTCAACCTCAGATTCACCACCTACTACTACAAGCACTCAGCATTTTCCTTGAAGTCTGAAGCCCCCTGCGCCTTCCTCCCCAATCCTCAGTGTGCCCTGTGCCATGTGCTGAGCCAGGAATGCAGACACCAGACAGATCAGAGCAAGCACCACTGGCTGAGACCTCACACAGCAATGAGTTATGGGCTGGCAAGCACTGCAGCAGCCTACTGGGGAAAAAATGTGTTCTCATACCATCTCCAGAGATGCTTTTCTTTAAATTCTAGATATTACCTCACCTGATGCCTTATCTGACACTGGCTATGTCTGGTCTTAGTTTTAGTCAAGTCTTCTCTATGCACAGCAGAAACAAAAGCTAAGCAGGTTAGGCCTTAGGCACTCTCTCCATGTCTAAGAGCAGAAATCAAAAAAGCATAATAAATCAGCAGAAGCTGAAGCACTGTGACTGTGCCTTGGTAGTTTAGCAGGGATGTTGAGGGATTCAGGAATGCTTCTGTACTGTAAGTGCTAATGAAACGGAAATTCTCTTAAAATGAGTATTTCTGGGGTTATAGCATTTTGTTAGAAGACAGTGGGCACAGTAGTCTCTCTTTTTTCCTCCAACTTGTTCAGAAGTGTCACATTTGAGAGTGATATCTGAAAAAGTTCTTGTGGTGCCAGGAGACATTTTTATTTCCAATTCTGTGATAAAATTTCTGGAAATAAGTTCTGCCAGCAACAGTAATTAAACAGACCTTCCAACTGTGCCTTAGGCTGCCCTTTCGTGTTTGTTTTCTGCTCAGGCAACAAAACTGGTCATGACAGTAAAATACTCTGCTGGCATATCTTAGAGGCATATGTTCAGCAAAATGCCTTGCTCAGTTTCTAGATTCCCTGCTCAAATAATTAGCAGCATTTGCTATTAAACCAGAAAGAGCGGAAATTTAAAATTACACTTAAGATGTTAAAAGAGTGCATATTACAAAGGTCATGTCATACATCTGACCTTGCTACAACACTTTCCCAGGGAACACCTTTTTTCCCCATTTCTTGGCTGTCTTCACTGGCTAAGACGTCATTTTGAAAAAGCTTCTAAGCTTCTGGAGTGGGAGCAAGTGCTGTGCCTTTTCTGCACCTCTCAAGAAATAGACACCTTCTCTTCTCACTGAACTCCCTTGAAAGTATCCCAAATTATGATCATCATTACCCTTCTCACCTCAGCTCTTCTCACTGTGCACCCCTTTCTAACTGCTTCTTTTAATTTTGCCTGGCATTGACTCTAAACCCAACTGGAGCAAAGTAGAGCAGCAGACATTCATTAAGACTTTCTTGTTACAACCTCAAATGCTATGGCCTCTATTAGAAACAAACAAGCAAGATTTTAAAAAAAACCCACAAAAAAATCCCAACACACCACAACCAAACCTAAAACCAAAAACAAGAAAACAAAAAATCCCGAAAACCAAAACAAATCAAAACAATCAAGCAAATTAAAAAAAAAAATCCCAACATGCATGTTTCTTATACTGTATGTGAAATTTGGATTAAAATATAATGAATCCCACTTCAAGAAAGAAATTTGAAAAGTAAGTTTAAAAAATAATGTTTTCCTCAATTCCTGATATTATTTCTGTGCCTTGCTAATGTGAGAGAAAAGAGTCCAGCTTTTCAAGTATATCCTTTCACTTCTTTTAAAACATTTTTAAAGAAATCTGAAAGATTTGCAGTAGAACAAATACTATTTGGTATGCATTTAAAATAATGATCAATACCAGGAGTAGTCCAGAATGCTCTTTTGGTACCTTTGAGGAGCATATGCAACAGCCAGTGTCTTAACTGAACAGCTCAAAAACAGATTGTGTAGGTTCATTCTAAAGTTTGAAATTTATCATGTACAGCTGAGAACAAAATTCTGAGAGATGAAGTAATCTTCAACATGCTCTAATTGAGGCAGAGCAGGAAAACAAGTTCAAAGCTGAGAGTTTTTAAATAATCAGAAACACAAGGTTATTTGCATAATGTTTGACTGGTTCCTTAAAAATGTAACAGAACAGAATATCTAAAAGATGATGCATGCTGCAAGGTCAGCACTGATAGCAACTGTTTTCTTTAATATATTTAAAGCTGTTTAAACCAATTAGCATGACTTAGAACTGACTTAAAGAAATAAATAGTCATACATTTTCAACTTTATACCATGGGGAAAAATGACTAATGAGGTATCTGTGAAATATCTACAAGAGACCTTGTATGGGTGATTTATATAATGGATATGAATTTAAAATAGCAGTTAAAAATAATCTGCAGTTTTACTTTTTCTTCTGGAAGGAAAGTTTTTATTGAAGAAAATAATAGAAAAATGAGATGCTAGGACTGTAGGGAAATTCAGTCTGGAAGGTAACTCAGGAAGTCACCTGAGTTGAACCTCCAGCTCAAAGAACGGTCAGCTTCCAGCCTGACTATAAAGATCTCCAGAGATGGAAATTGTAAAAGTTTGGGCAACTACTTCTACTACATGACTGTCTTCATGGTGAATAAAATTCTCCTTTTAGCTGTTTTGAATATTTTTCATTTTAACTTCTGCCCTTTTTTTCTGGGCCTCCAAGCATATAACCAAAAGCCTGGCTCTATCTTATGGTTGTCCTCTTCTTCAGAATTTGTGTGAGCTGTCAGTGAAAAATTTGTCTCAGTCAGCAACAACTCTTTGTTAGTGAATATCAGATCCAACTGTGCATCACCCTTTTTTGCCACAAGTGTTTTAATGAATAAATTATCCTTGACACACATCAAGAATTTCCTTAGCTGCTTGCATCCCATGTTGCTACTCCAACAAGGATCTGCAATTTATGGAGTTATTTGTTCCATTTAAGAAAGCCTTTTCTGCAAAGCTGTTCTCTAGTCAACTCTCTCCCTGAATGTATTGGTGCATAAGGTAATTTCTCCCTGTGTGCAGAGCTTTTATTTCCCACTCTCAAAGTGCATGAGGTTCCTCTTGACAGATTTCTCCAGCTTCTCAGAGTCCTTTTGAATGGCAGTACAACCTCCACTCTACTGGCCACACTTCACAGGTTTGTTGAGGGTGGGTCTGTCTCATTACCCAGCTCATTGCTAAATAGGACCCATTACCAAGGCCTGGGGAACACTGCTAGTGAATGGCCTCCAGTAGAACTTTGGCTTACCTGGCAAGGTTCCGAAGGGTTGGATCAGGACCACAGCTTTCAGTACACTTTCCTGTATTCTTAACCAGCCTGTCCATGTTGGGATGTGTGGTTGTTTGACTGTATCTCAATGCCAGGTGCCCACCAAAGCCAATCTGTTGCTCCTCTCCTCAGCTGGGCAGGGAAGAGAAAATAAAACAAAATTCTTGTGTGTTGAGATAAGGACAGGGAGAGTTCTTTTACCAATTGCTGTCATGGGCAAAAGAAACTCACTTTGGGGAAATGAATGGAATTTATTGTCAGTCAAATCAGAGTCAGGTACTGAGAAATAAACCCAAATCTTAAGAACATCTTCCCCCTACCCAGCCCTTCTTCCCAGACTCCACTTCTGATTTTCTCTCCCTCCTACCCCTCAGAGGTACAGGGGAATGAGGGCTGTGGTCAGTTCATCGCATGTTGTCTCTGCCATTCCTTCCTCCTCAGGGGGAGGACTTCTCCCACTCTTCCCCTGCTCCAGCATAGGATCCCTCCTACAGGAGACAGAGCCCCATGAATTTTTCCAACATGAGTCCTTCCCATGGACTGCAGTTCTTAATGAACTGCACCAGCATGGGTTTCTTATGGGGTGCAGTCCCTCAGGAAAAGGGGTCTCCAGTGTGGGTCCCCTGCAGGGTCACAAGTCCTGCCAGCAAACCTGCTCCAGCATGGACTCTTCCTTCCATGAGTCTACAAGTCCTGCCAGGAATCTGCTCCAGCATGGCCTTCCTGTGGGCAATAGCCTCCCTCAGGTGTCCCCCTGATCTGGCATGGGCCAGATGTTCTCCATGGGTTGCAGGTGGATCTCTTCTCCACCATGGGCCTCCATGGGCTGGACGGGGACAATTGCCTCATCATGGGCTGCAGGGGAATCTGGAGCACCTCCTCACCCCTTTTTCCCCATTGGCTTTGGTGTTTGCAGGGATGTCTCTCATATATTCCTACTCCTCTCTCCGACTGTAGTCGCAGAGGTGTTGTTCCTCCTTCTAAAATATATTATCCCAGAGGTGCTGCACCATCACTGATGCTTGGCCTGGGCCAGTGGCAGCTCTGTCCTGGAGCTGGCTGGCACTGTCTGTTGGACATGGGGGAAGCTTCTGGCAGCTTCTTACAGAAGCCAGCCCTGTAGCTCCCTTGCTACTAAAACCTGGCCACATGTACCCAATACAGGATATTATGGGAGGCAGCACTGAAAGCCTTGCTAAAGACAAGGTAAACAACATCCACTGATCTCCCCACATCCACCAAACTTGTCATCTCATTGGAAAACACTTGATTAAACATGACTTTGCCCTCATAAATCCATACTGAGTGCTCCGAATCACTTCTTTTTCATCTGTCTGGAAATGGTTTCTGAAATTAGTTGCTCCATCATTTTCTCACTGAGACTGACAGATCTGTATCTCTCTGGGCCCTTTTTGTTGCTCTTCTGGATGACTGGAATGACATTTGCTGCCTTCCAGTCTCAAGAAGCTCTTCTGATCATCACAGCCTTTCAAAGGGAATTGAGAGTGGCCTCACAAGTATCATATTATCATAACATCAGCTGTTACAAAGTGTGTCATAACAGGGGAGAGCTGTCCGGTGTTCTACAGGCTCTAGCTTTTCTCTCCCTGTTATTTGTTCTGTGATTATGGACTTTTTAGATAATATTTTCAATATTTTCTGATGTGGTTGTAAGATCTGGAAATGTATTGTTTTTAAAGAAATGGAATCTAAAATAACTCCAGAATTGTATGCAATCAAGAAAAAGGAGTTTTAATCTGTGTCATGTATCATGATAGTTTGATGAAAACTTGATTTGTGACTGCTACTGCTACTGCTACTGCTTCACAAGTCAAAGATAAAACTCATTCACACAAAGTGGAAATTAATCTTTAGCATGTTTATAATGTTCTCTCATCATTAAAACATCTTTTATTCAGACATAGTATTTATTGAGTTCACAGTAAAAATTGCATTCTAAATACTTTGAAATGTGATACTTAGACTCTGCCTTTTATTCAGATCTTCTTGAACAGTTTAAAAAGTAATCATATTTTATTGTGCTAACTGCTCACTTTGAGCTCATCTAAATGGTAATAAGGGAGAAAATGAATGAATTTTTTTCATTAATTTTTCATGGTTTCCTTAAGTGTTGAACCATTTCCCAAAACTTTTCTATTGATTTGTGCACTCATTTCTGTGGATCATCACCACCCATGTATTGAATTAATTATTTTTGCAAAGTAGCTTTTCCTTAGAGGAAAGTCTTAAAATTTCCTGGACTTTTCATATTGGTGAAGAGCAAAGCTGACTTTTAGCCTCCTCTCTGAGATCATCTTCCTGTAAAATCTACTTTCTCAAGTTCCTAAGATAAAACATTTACCATTCCTAATTTTGTACCATGTACCTTGCTAGTTCTAATGCTAGAAAAATGCTTCAGATTTTTAGCATCTGCAGTCCACTTAACTGCTAAAATACCACTTCATTAAATCCTTTGCTCTTTGAGTCAGAACCAAACCATGGGAATCTGTGGCAATGCCCATTCAATTTTGAAAGCTTTTTGGAAAACAGTCCTGGATGGTATCTCAAAGATGCAATTGGGTCTTTTCTCACATGAAATAAAGACTAATATACCAGTCTAAAATATCAACGGTGTTAAATATGAAGTAATTACAATTGCCAAGCACATCCAGCACCATCTCTAGCAGAACACCTTTCAATAGTTGCTTCCCAAATTCGCAAAATTCCTTACTCTCCTGACTACACAGCAAAGCTGTATGTTTTCCAAATGAAATCATTGCAAACAGTAGAGCATTATGGCCCTTGGTAGGCCTCTGGAAGGGATTTTGCTTCGTGGAAGGAAAAGAGCAGAGGCTGAGAACAAAACCTCTTTTTGAAAAATCTATTTTTATCAGCTTGCTGAAGAGCCAGTTTCAGAGCAAGGTGAAAGGCTTGCTTCAAAGCTGACCTTTCTGAGATGAGATCTCATGGATCATAGGGGAGCACAGATGCTTTGCAGTTTCAGCATGGGTTTACAAGAACTACTGGGACTTTCCCAGGAAAGTAAAAGCCAAAAAAAGGAGTAAATTGTAGTATATGTTTGTATATATATATCACCTGGACTTAGTGAGAATGTCACCAAGCTGTAAAGAGAGATCTCCACAGGCAGTAGAAGGAAGAAGACATGCCTGTGAAAGCCTCATATGGATACTGAAATGACAAGCACTCTTGTAGATGAGGCAATGCAACCCAGAGCAGACTCATGTAAAAACAGGTTCCTGCAGTTCAGCAAAGTCACTACACGTCATCTGGGAGGCACTAACTGGCTGTTCAAGTACCCACATTCAGTTCATAACGTTAGGCATCCAGAGAGATTTAAGCCAATATGTTGAGCATCACAACTGTAATAAGCCTAAAATATATTTATGATCTGTTATGAAGCATTGAATGACAAGCAATGCATTCCTGACCAAGTGAATTTGATCACTTTCTGGTAGGTGACTTGCCCATGGTGAAGAGTTAGGCCAAAAAAAAAAATTCTTTAAATCTTTAAACCAAAACATTCTTATGGTCATTCCAGAACATTTTTATCCTTTGTGGAAGAACATCTTCACAGACTGTTTGTTATTGCACTGAAACCTGAGGGATTTATTAATATAGAAATTGAGTTAGGTACAAATAGCTTAGCATATATTTTGGATTCTTTCCTATTCTAGACAATTTGGAACCTGATAGATTAAGTTAACAATGGGGAATGGCAGAAGAAACTATCTTAAATCACTGGGAATTCAATTATTAAAATGATGTATCGGTCTTATGAAAATGTGTATAGTAATGGGAGATCCTCTGAGACAGTTGCATGCAACTCTGGGGCTATGATTCATTCACCATATAACTTCTTCAAAATATTTGATTTGACCTTGGGGTTCTTTCACATTTGAAATATTTCTGCCTACAGTTCAGGTGATTAAAACTATTCTTTCAAAATTCGTTTAAATTAAAGTATTTGGTTAAATGTGGAACATTATTTTAATACAATATTTCAAATATTGTTTTAAGTCATGGCTGTTAACTGATAAAGAAATCGAGGAAACTTGGTAAAAAGGAAATGCTTAAAACTATTTTAAATATTAGATTGAAAAATCTTAAATATGATTTCCAGATGATAGAGAAAACAGTCCTTCCAAAGAACTGACAGGCTTTCTGAATACTTAAAAAAAAAAAAAGCTACAGGGAAGCATGTCTCCCAGAACAGACATGTGGTATACATTGGATTAAATCAGATGAATGGGCAAACAGAATCCATACTGCAGTTTATAAGGATAAGTAATGATAAATATCCTAGTTTCCTCTGAACATTTTAAACAATGTCTAACGCTTTGATATTGAAAAGTAATAGGAGCTAGGTACTTTGTAGTGTACCTGCAGTGTACGCTGCTCCTTCATTGTCTGCAGCTAAATTCAAATATTCAGTCTACATTTATACCATTTTCACTGCCTACACAACCTGGTTCTTGCATCAGATGGGATAGGATTTCTCATAACTATCCTTTTTATCATGTAGAGAGTCCTGGCCAGGACTAAAGAGTCCTTTGAGCCATTACAGTAGAGAATCTCCCAAACATATTCTTGTATTTGAAACTATTTTAGAAAAGGGCTGATGCAGCTTGCTGCAAGCCAAGTCACGGCAAAGTTGCAGCTTCTGCCTGTTCAGTGGTTCTGCACCTTCAAGCAGGCCATTTTAAATTCTGAAGTTTAAAGTAGCATTGCTTGGTGCCGTGCTGGGAATTAGCAGCGCTAAGCTGCCTAGCAGGCTTTTCATGGGTAGCCTCATGATACAGCAGAGTTCTGGCTGAGAGCAAGTCCTTTGCAAATGCAAACCCTGACTCCTGTCTCCTCTGGACTACAAGATTTCTTCCCCTGGTCCGAAGCCATCACATTTAATAAGTATAGCAGTACATATAACAGGAGTGGGATTTGCAGCCTGCCAGACTTGATGTTTTACGGCCCAGGGACAAGCACACGGCGTGTTTATAAGGGCATGGCACAGGCTCTCAGCACAGAAGACATCACTGGGTATCTTAAAAGACTGCATTACAAAGAAGAGGACAATTTAGGACAAGGCTGTAAAACAAGGGTCTTGGCAGAAACAATCTTGGCAGGAAACACCCATGTTTCCCCACGGAAAGAATGAGCTGGCTTGGTCCAAGTCAGAGCTGTGTGGATAACCAGAAGATTAAGTGTCCAAAAGGGGAATGAATTAACTTGGCAAACAGATCTGAACAATTATACAAATCATCTTAATTTTGAACGCTAGCATTCCCAGGCTATGTAAGCCTGGGCTCCTTGATCTGGAGAGAGAGGGGAAGGCTTTTGCACCTGTGATGATTCTAAACCCAGGTCAGTTCTGCTCAAGTCTCCATGGACACAGGAAATTAATCTCAAGACCTAGGCCCTATGTACTCAGAAGGTTTTCAACTCGCTTACAACTAGCTTTTCATGCTGCAAGTGGCATTTTGGCATAATTATCACTTGTCATTTTAGGAAGGAAGAACATTAGGTTTCGGTGCTTTGCTAGTTTGAAGAGGGTTGAACCCAACCCTTTACATTTCATTTCTCCATTTCAAGGATCTTGAAGTGTTCACCATCCACAGATATATCTACAAGAGTCATGATACCAGAGACAGAAAAAAAATGTTAATAATGGAACATGACACAGGCAAAAAGAAAATTCTTTCTTGGAGAGAACTCTGAGTTGCACTTGTTAAGCTAAGACATCATACCTTTAAGTATAAAATCACCCATGAAAGAAAATGAAAGCATAGATTAACAAGAGTAAAATGCTTGAGAAATCTTTATGGATTATGCTTACCTCAAGAACTGGAGAAAGTTTTGGAGACTTAAGAGGACTTTCTTTTAACCCTAATGAAAGACAGGAGGGTTTTCATCATTGCTGTCTTAAATTTCATCCCTCTCACCTAGATTCTTCATCCCCTATATTAGTATTTCTATGCATTCTTACATTAACAAAATATGCTTAATTAGATTATTGTCACAGCAAAGCAGCCATGACAAACCTCATTGTCAGAGTCACTAAAAGATAGTGTGACTTTTAAAAATAAAAATAAATTATATTTTTTTAACTTCTAATGAGCATAGAAGTCAGATGAAAATCATTCACATGGTGCAAAAGCCAATTCTGATAATAATTAGGGTTTTAAGTTGCTTTATTTGCATGCATATAATTCCTCTCATCTGGAAACATTCCAATGTACTGATTAATTTAGTATAAAAATCTAATCTGGAATAGTCATGGAAAGAATTATAAAAATAAAGCTAACCTTCATGCCCTCATGTAACATTAATTACTGTTGAAACACACCAGTTATGCCTATTAACAAGTAAAAATTGTATCATTCAAAAATTCTTGTGCATTGTAACATTTTGAACTCAATCATTATTTTCAACATAGAAAATTTTAGATAAATCTTTCTGTGTTGGAAGTAATGAAAAACAGTTCCATGCCCAAGGCCGGAATCACAAATTTGGTACATTTTTCTCATATGAACTATTTAATCTCTTAAACTAGAATTCACTTGAGAAAACAGTTATGAGTATAGCAACTATCTTTGTCAATTCATGCATTTTAGGGTGAAATTATGCACCTGGAAGCCCAAATCCTTTCAAAACAGAAACGTTCTTCAAGTGTTCTGGTTAGAAACAAGCACATCAATAGGGATATTTAAAAAAAAGAAATGCAGTGAATGAATTCCTCCTTCTATTCTGCTCATGTATGCAGCTTTTGCTTTAGTCACTAAACAGTAGTGTCTTGATCCATGAGTCTTCTTTCCTTCCTTTCTTCCTTCTGCTTTCTGTCTCATGGAGAGGGGAGTGGGTGAGGGACTTGGTGGGTGTTTGGCTGCTGGCCAGGGTTAATCCAACACAGCAGCCAGAGAGCCAATGCAGCTCAGCACACTGGAATTGTGCACACTGAACTGTGGTCTGTGTCCCAAACTTTTGCATAAACAACTTCCAGCTCTCTCTATGGAACTATACTGCTGAGAGAGGTTTTTCTTGGCAGAACCAGAATTCTGTGCCTTCTTTTCCTGATGTGCCTGGAGGCGCTGCTTTCAGGGGAGCCACATGTAAAGAATGTGTACATCCATAACGCCCCTCACTCATCTGTTCATGCCCCAGGCAGCCCCTGGGGCCCTCTACCTACCAAAAGGCAGAAGAGTTGGATATTAAGAAATCTGATTTACAGTCTACTACACCTGTGGCTAGATACCAAATCAGCCAATTGATTCACTACAGGAAATACTTCAGGGATGATAGGCTATCATGTGGACTTATGCCATAACTCTAAATATACCAACTGTATTTCGATTTGCGGACAACCATATTCTGGGCTGCATCAAAAAAAGTGTAATCAGCAGAGGTGATTCCACCCCTCTGCCCTTGTGAGACCCCACCTGGAGTTCTGTGTCCAGTTCTGGGAACCCCAACATAAGTATGTGGACCTGTTGGACTGAGTCAAGAGGAAGGCCACCAAGATGATCAGAGGCCTGGAGCACCTCTCCTATGAACACAGGCTGAGGGAGTTGGGGCTGTTCAGCCTGGAAAAGAGAAGGCTCCAGGAAGACCTTATAGCAGCCTTACAGTACTGGAAGGGAGCCTAAAAGAAAAACAGGACAATGGGGAGTGGTTTCAAGCAAAAAGAGAGTAGGCTTGGATTGGAAATTAAAATAAATTCTTCACTCTGACGGTTCACGCTGAGGGTGGTGAGGCCCTGGAACTTGCCCAGAGAAGCTGTGGATGTCCCATCCCTGGAAGTATTTAGGGCCAAGCTGGATGGGTCTTTGATTGACCTGGTCTAGTGGAAGGTCTCCCTTCCCATAGCAGAGAGGCTGGAACTGGATGATCTCTAAGGTCTCTTCCAGCATAAACCATTCAATGATTCCGTGGTTTTATGACTATGACTCTGAAGGCAAACTGCGAGCAGATCACAATGATTTAGTGATACACTCACTCTAATAGTATCTTCTGTTTGGAATATCTGCTTCTGTACATTGCTTAAAGACTTTATGTTATGGTATCTCTATTTCAATTAGTACATTGCTGATTAAACTTTAGTGCCAACAGAAAAAAAGAGCTTTGAGTTTGTTGTTCTCTGGGAAGCACTTTCAGGTTGAAATACGCCATAAAAATTGTGCTGAGGTTTTCAGGCCAAAAAGGGAGACAGAAATAACAAAAAAGGGAAACCCTGCCAGTCTGAATTTAGCAACACTCCTTGATCAACTACTTTCATCAACATATAAATTTGAATTCATAGCTTGAAAGCTATGCTGAAATTCTACTATATGAAGTGAAAGTGTACTTTTAATTCAGTTATTGATTTTCAAATATATAAGAAAATGTAAAATTGTCAACACCGAGGAGTTAAGTTCCATTACTAGTGTCACAAAATAGTCATTTCAATAACTATATAAGAAAATTAGGCAGGGAGAGCTTAATGTTGAAACAGTCAGAAAAAGATTCCAGTAACAATGGCTAGTAGGGTGGTGGGTGAAAAAAGCTGCTGCAGGGGGCACTAAAATCAGTCTCCCAGGTTCCTCCAGCCAGGACAGTTTTCCTTTAGGTTCTTCATAAGTGCAAAAACTATCTGTTCTCTGAAATCTCATGCTGTTGTTGGGTGGCTCAAACAGTTATGTGGGCAGGAAGGAATCCATACCTGCATCCTCTAACAGGGATCTGCTCCTTTTCAACACACAGGGTCAGCTGCATAATAATGTTACCCAGTTAACAATTCATTTACATACATCAAATTGATACACAACAGGCCCTTAGAAACCAGTTAGAGTTGTTATTTAGACACAGTATTTGTGTATGTCTTGAACAATGCTTTAGCACAACATATCTGTTCTCTAGGGTGAAGGCCTTGGTAGAAATAAAGTATCTGGTGAAGTGTTCACACACCCCCTGCTCCCCAGTTGTTCTGGAAAATGCTTATGTCATTTTGAGAGATGATAGGTTTAAAATTAAAATGTAAGTAAGAACAAAAGGCTAAGTTTCATATTAGGACATAAATAAATAAATAAATAAATAAATAAATAAATAAATAAATATGATATGATATGTGAATACAAGAAAGTGGTGTAACACTTTGTTGAGGAAGTTCTAGTGAAAACTAACCATACAAATACGGGTTATACGCGGTTTTTTCTTTGTTTTTCAGAAGAAAATCCTTATTTTTTCTCTTGAAATGCCAGGACAGAGAATATTAACTCAGTAGCCCACCTGAAGTGAGCTTGAAGTTGGGGCGCTGAGCCGAAATGCCCCTGGGAACTGTTCCTGCCCCATTCCGCAGCCCCTGGCTGTGCCGGGAGGTGAGGGCTCTCCCGCGATCGCAGCACTCCTCCTGCTGGTGACAAACCACCCGAGCGGGACAGCCCCAGGCGCTGCCCGGGCCAGGCCGGGAGAGACCGGGAATAATGGCTTCATCAGGGAGACTGAAGCCGGGAAAAATCCAGAGTGTGTGGCGAAATGGGAATAAAATGGAAAAGAGTTAGGCAGAGATGAGAGGAGAGCCTTAAGAAGAAAGAGGACATGGCTCAGAGGATCATAACACCAAAGGACAAAGGTACAGAAAGGTGAAGGACTGAACAAAACTTAAGATCTCTAACCAGTGTAACTCCATGCTGCCAAAAAAAGTGTAAAGTCTTACTTGTATGTTGAGCCTGCCTTTTCAGTAGTTAAGTACAAAAAAAAAAAAAAAGGAAACTGGGTTTTTTTCTTGGTAGTCACTCTTTTGGGACAATTAAAAGGGACCTCTGAAAAAAGTCAAAAATTCCAAATCAGTTACCACACAAGTTACTAAAGAGATATCACAGATATGATGCTAGAAAAGAAATTTCACAATGAAACTGTTTTAGCAGTGGAACAGCGTGCCAAGGGAGATGGTGAAATTTCCATCATTAAAGAAGTCAAGATGTCCTTGTTTGGACACTGCCATGAACTACCTGTTTTAGCCTCAACAGTGGACTTGCTCAAAGCAGGAGGCTTGATGGAAGACCAGCAGAGGTCTCTTCCAATCTATAGCATTCTGTGAATGCAAGATGCATTGTCTGGAGCACTTACAGTTTCTCTTGGAAGAGAAGAAAATCTAAAACAAAAGTTTGCCTTAGTTCTGACATTTCTTATCTTCATAGCCTTGGTTTTAAGGCTTCCAGTAAGAATTCTTTTAGACCCTTTTCAGTCACAGCCTTACACTTCAGCCACATGATCTGTGCTTTATTTAGGTGCTGGGCTGACTTGGGACTGTGCAGCAGAAAAGGCAGCGTTGTCATGGAAGAAAAGAAGGAAGAAAAGAAGTTTAATTGAGGCCTGGAGAACTGCTTGTCTCACTGACCTCAACACACTGCCTGCTCAGGGTAAATTTTTGAGAAATGCTTTCCTAGTTTTCAATATGTACAGCTTCCCATCCAGGATCTATATTACAAAAGTGCTGGGCACAGGACAACAAAGAAAGTGCATTTAAGAGTTTTTACCCAAGCAGAGATAAAGTGGATTTAGAATCATTCAATATAGAAAAGAAATAATTGCATGAGACGGTATGACAAAGTCTATAAAGTCATGATGGCCTGAAAAAAGGTGAATAGGGAATAATACACTATTTTCGACAAGAACTATAGTAAACATCAAAAGAAATTACCAAGCTGCAGATCAGAAGCCAGCAAAGGACTTCTTCCACAAAAAGTGTAATTAAACTATTGAATTCTTTGCCCCAGAAAGCCATATATACCCAAAATATATATAATTCATAAAAGTGATTAGACAAATCCAGAAAAGGTCATCCATTAAAGGTTATTACAATGAAAAAGGCAGATATAACCTTTGACTTGGGAAGTCCCTCAAAGAAGTGATTTAGCATGAGAACATCCATTTTGCCTGTTGACTTAAGTGCACCCATGATAAACTTTGTCGCCTGTTCACAAGGACTGCACAAACAGTCTGGGCAGATAACAACTGGCCTGTGCCTTACAAATAGCAGTGTTATCTGCCTTGACCAGGTGCAAAGATAGATCCTATGATTTAAGTGCCCCTTCACTTTACACAAAGGATATGAGATGCTGCAAAACAGACTCACTGTATTGCCATGAATATACTGAAACCCAGGCCTTGGAATCCTGGAGCAGAGCCAGATAATTTGTTAAAAAAAAAAAAGTGCACAAGGAAATGTGTTATCAAAATAGAAGTACCAGATTTGGGAGACTGAATTTACCACTGCATCCAAAGCATTTCCTGCTCTTTCTTTTACTGAAGTTACAACTTTGGCTTAGTTTTTTTATTTACAGTGGTATAATTGAAGGATACTGAAATGTGTGGTTTGTTTTCATATAACAAGTGGGCTTCCTAGTATTTAACAGAACAGTATCACTCTGTAGTAGCCCTGTTCTTTTTCTCAAACTTTCAATTCTGCCTCCTGATATATGTGAGACACATTTATGTCTTCACACTTGGAACAGTAACTGTGAGTTTTACTGAGGGTTTTCCATTACCACTTAAGTAAAAAAATTACTAACATTGCCAAGAAACAATTAAAAGGCTTTCCTCTAACTTTTTCTCTTATATTTTGGGATGGTAGAAGTATTGTTTTGCCTAAGCAACCACAGTTTTCCACATATACAAAAGCTTTTGCAAATTCAATATATAAGTTTAAAAATTCCCATAGTTAGTAAAAATGACTTGGTATTTTGATGTGATCAGAACTCCTACTTTAAAACCACTCTTATGCCCTTAACATGATAGATGTGCCTATGTTGTTCTTCCTTAAAGAAGGCTAATGAACAGGAAAAGCAGTCCTGATTTCAGTGCATCATTGAAGAGTTAAGTTACTCTGTACTTCCAGAGCAGGGTCTGTAGATCCAGCCCTTAGATTATACCAGTTCCTGGTGCCTACCTGGTGGCACAGGAGAAAATCTGCTCAGGAAGGGCATTGATTCCTAATTATGCTTCCTCCAACCCAAATTAGTCCTTTAGACCATTATGAGCTAGACTCAAATGATGAATAAGTCAAAATACTGTAGAAAGTTAGGATGAAGCAAGTAAAGAAGTTCAGGTATCTCAGCTGCTCAGGCTATTGTCCTTTGGATAGCAGGGCTTCCTGAAGAGTTTGTCAGAACTGGGCTTAACTGCTTATGGCACACATTTCCAGAGCCTAATTCCCCATTAACCAGAGAAAAAAAGGCAATGAAAAGAACCATTAGAGAAGAACAAGAAAATAGCCATGGCCTCAGGCACAGAAAAACTATGTGGCTCTGAGACATAACTCTGTTTCTGAAGCTCCAGAGCTATCAGAAAATAAGCTAAATTAGAGCTTTTGTAGTGCAGGAAAACAAAATTATGTGCCATTTTGAAAGATTTTCTTTGTTAAATAGATAAGCTGACTTTCATCATTATTTTCTCTGTCTAAACCAACATAAACAGTGTTTAGAGCCCCACATATTGGCTAAGTACTTAGGTCTACTAAAGTTAATACTATGGATCAAATGTTTCACTTGATTCAATTATAACACCTGATGGAAGTTCTCAGATCAATGAAATGTTATTATGTTTCAAAGGCACAAGGCAAAAAGAAATTCTCTAAGAAACATCTTACTTTGGGAAAAATATATTAAGATATCCTGTTCCCAGTGCAGAAATAAATACATAAAGGCAGACAGACATATTTTGTTTTATTGGCACTAAATACTTACAGCTTATTTTTAAATTCTATAGAATATTTTCTGGGGACCAATTTATATACAAATACATGACGTATGCAAACATGATCTAAAATGCAAGAGCTTTAAAGATAGCTTTAAGTATCACCCCTTCCCTTTTGCCTGTTGATTAAATGTGAAGCAGAAGTCAATAGACATGAATATGCTCACACATTGCATGGCTAGGCTCATATCTAATTCAGATTTGAGAATTCATTTGAATGGTGCAGCAGCCAAAGAGTTTCTGTCATAAGGAGGTTAAGGAGTGGATTGCAAAATGGTGAATGTGGAGTGTGAAATGCCCACATGGAGACAGGCTTCTATCCAAGCAGAAAAGGCTATTTAAGCATTTTAAAACAACCTGCTCTGTCATATATGTTTGAAATAGATTCTTCCAAAAGAGATATGGGATGGGATGCAAAATTTACTGAAATCCACATCATTGTCTGAATCTATTTAAAAGCGAGCAATACACATCATAATAAAACAAGTAAAATTACTACATGTTTTACATTAAGTAAGCTGTTCTGTGGCAAACTCTTCAGTTAAAGCAACTGTGGAGTGGCTGACCTTTAAAAAAAACTTTTTGATTACTGTTTCTGACTTCTCAGACTAATTGTGCACTTAATATACTGAAATCTAAGGTCTTTCTATGTATACCTTCACTCAGGCATCTGAAAAACTAAAAAGTAAATTTAAAGGAAACTAACAAGTACATTCAAAGGAATATACTGAAACAAACAAAACAACTCCCAAAAAACCAACAACTAAAACTTCCCAACAAAACAACAACCTCTTGTAGCATTCTTGCTGGGATAAAGGCTGCTAATTATCTACATGTATATTCAAAGCACGTAAACATTTATCACATTAGTATGCATTACTTATTTAATGCAAATTGTAGATAAAAGGTACACTGTAGTGACCAAGCCAACACTTCCTTAAGGGCTTCTGACAGTTCTCCAAAAATGAATTAACATTGAGAAATAGAGACATCAAAGTGAGACTTTTTTACGCAATACAAAATTGATACCTAGGGTTTTCTCTCCTTTAATCAAGAGGATTCTGGTTTTATTACCCTTCACCTTCAGCTCCTAAGTGTTCACTATCAGATTTTGCCAGTTCTGCAATATAAAACTGTTTACAGATAGAGCTTGTATGAAATGCTGTGACAAAAAAAAAGTAAATTTCACATAAAACACAACAGGAAGACAATCACTGCTATCTTAGAAAAATGTTTGTTGTAGTAGAGGGTGACACCAGCAATTGTTTCAGTGCTTGTGTCTTAGTTATCAGCAGTGTCCATGACTTGACTTATCGAGGTAACCAGAGGCTCAGTTCAGGGATACAGAGTCAGATGGATTTTTGTGATCAGTGAGGCAACATGATAGCACGTGATAGAGTCATATTCTTTTGGAACAATAAAATAGGATGTGGGTCTGGCGGTAGGAATACCTCACTATGAAAATGAAATCACAGAATAACTACTGGACTGTGAGCAAATGCACACAAATATTTTTCTTCAAAACCATCTATTCTTCTCACTTGCTTCCCTGCTTGAAACACAGATGGCTTCTTACTCCACCAGATCTAGTTTTCAGAGGATGAACAATCTTGTGCTTAGTGGAAGGGCTTGCAGCCAAAATTCTATGGTGATTGCACAGAATCATAGAGGAAGGGAAACTTTTCCTTCCATCTACTTGGAATTTTCCTTCTTCCAGCCTGAGTATTGTCTTCACTCCTTTCTTTGTAGCCCTTTGGGCAGAATAACACAACAACTGGATTCCCTGAGGTTCTCTTTAAGCTAAACAATCAAATTCCCAGCTCCTCAGTTTATATAATGTGCTCCAGCCTCTCAGCCATCTCAGTCTGCCCCCCTGCTAGATTCACTGCAGTTCTGTTGTGCTGCAAAGTCTGTAGCAGCCATCACTTTTTGATTTATTTGTGCTTCTTCCACTATCCAGCTGTGCAACTTTGAGAAGACCAAACCACAATATTTTTTCTTTTTTCTCTTGCCACTTTGTTAACTATGTCCTTTTGGGATGTGAATGCTTACAAGTAGGAATTGCTTCTACCCCTTGTATGTACCAAGTGCATTCCAAATACATCAGGATTCTGATCTCTGTTGGCTTCTTGGCACTGCTACAATTGAAAAAGCACAAAGGAAAAAAATACTGCAACAGGACAAAAGAAAAAGACAACCATAAATAAAAGCCAAAGCATGAAAAGGAGAATGATGATATTTTATTGAGCCCAGATGGTTATTTTACAGAGCAAAAGCAGAAGTCTGTAGAGGTTGGAAAACCCACCCATTTTTGCTTCATTACCTAAAGCTGCCATCGTTGTACCTTCCACAGTCACTGGACAAAGATGTAGATCTTGGGAATCACATCTCCCAGGTTCTTTACCCTGGAGTGCTCTCTGCAGGATGGGTTTCACCAGAGTCTCTGTTTTTATGCCAACTGAGCTTCCCTGAAATGCTGGTATTGTGTTGTCATAAGTATAAAGGCTGAAGACAAAATCGGGCTCGAGATGTGAAGTGTCTTTCAGAAGGTTCCTGGGATGCCAGATATTTTTAATCTCATTGTGAAAAATAGGGTCTCTCCTTTTTTCAGTTGTCTCACTGAATGCAGAGTAAACCCAATGTTTCTCAAGTCCAGGAAGGATATCTGGGTAGTTATTCACGTTGTTACACAAGTGATATTGATAATCTCAGTCACGTAAATGGGTGATCAGCTGAAGAATATAATATTCCATTAAGGGGAGGTTAATGTTCCTCACTGTATTATTCAAAGGTAAACTATTTTTTATCACTAAACAGAATTTTACCCACCTTACTAGTAATTTACAATTTTTATAAGCATATTTATTTCAAATTTCTGAGTGAAGGAAGCAGAAATTGTGTACAAATTCAAAGCAGAGTGAATAAGAATATTGTTAGGTGTTACCAAACTTTTACTCCCAACTTTTTCCCCAGGACTTTCTTTTTCTCCAAAGTGCTAAAGGAAGTTTTCCCATTTCCAGGTTGTATATGACATTTTAGAAGTTTATTCTGTTGTTTATTTCCCAGTTTTGGAGAGTTAAAAATGAAGAAAAAAAAAGGTTGAAGAATCAATAGTGGAAATGCACAGGAATAGACCATCAAAAATACTGCTGATAGAAAAAGTTTTGTTCACTCATTTTTGTCTCTGTTTCATAAATAAAATGCTTGGACAGTCCCAATGACTAAATTCATGGAAAGAATTAAATATCCTCCCTGTTGGAGGTCAATGCCCAAGCCCTTACTTTCTCTCATAGAGCTGACATATATTTAAACCAGTAGATTAAAAGACACGGAAAAATAATGGAATTGTCCTGGAACAAAATTGAAGATCAAATTACTAAAACCAAATGAACATGAAACCCAAACAGAAAGTCCCCTCCAATTCAACTTATTTGCTGTGAGTTTCTCTTGAGTGAATTCAGAAAATTCAGCTTTTGCCTATTTTAAATTATAAGGTTACATGTTGTAGGGTAAAAATGAGCTGTGGAGTTTCTGGGTCAACTTTCTTCCTCACAGTGTTTCTTGACACAAAAAAGTATAGGGTTCCTGACTTTCCTAATCTGAATTATTTTTTTTTTACAGAATTTTCCTTATTGTCTGGGTAAAAACCTGCAGCTTTTCCTTCAACAAATAAATAAAATCATACTTTTTTTCCCCCATAGGAATTATCTAGACTGCTCTAAAAAAATCCCATTAACGTACAGCAGTCCCTCTTGAATTAACAACTTTTAATGCTTCTTTGGTATGCATATGATAGAGTTTCCTATTTCGTGAAATTAATAGTTCCATGGAAACATCAAATCAGTGCTCAGTGATGGCCAAAATCCATAGTAAGTGCTGGTAAATTACTAGAGAAAGAACAGAGAATAAAAGATACTTCTACACTACTGCCATGCAATTCTCAAACTGTTCCTTGCCAGCTTTCTCCTTTATACAACTTTACTGCAGAAAAGGCTATAGTAGATGGGAAAACATGGACATGGTGAACAATGAAGATATAAAGAGTGTGGACAGCCTCTGGATGAGAACAACTTGACAATAACTCTTCCATTTAGGCTGGAGATGGCTGAGGTCACAGAAAACGTACCAAAAAACCCCTACAAAATCAAAAGTACACAGGAATAGAGAGAATACAGGTCATTGCTTCTACAAAAAATCCACTAGGAGCCATCAAATAAGGCTAGTAATTAGCAGGTTCAAACCAATCCAAGGAGGAGGTTCTTCACCTGGTGTTAAACTGTAGAACTCCTTGCCAGCTGCTGATGGGGACTGATTGTTTGCCTGGCTGTGAACTGAGAAGGGATAGTGTAAAAGAGATACATGCATAGAATGGTAAAATACAGAGAAGTCACTTCTGCACTGGCAAGTTTCCAAGTAATTCCTTGATGCTGAACAAGTATTTGGGGCATTCATCACCACATGACTTCTCTATTTGTATATTCTTTCCCTGGGTATCTGAGCTGCTCATAGGGAAGGCAGAGATGTGAGGCCAACCATGCCTGTGTGCAAGTGGGCAAAGAACTCCACTTCCTGCATAAGCACCCATGGCCTTCAGTCATTCCTCATATCTGTGGGTTTTCTCTGCCTTCTTCCAGCCACTGCCAAGGCGAACCTTTAGCCCTGGCCAAGTTCACCACATTTTGACTTTCCCTGGATTCTGCATTATTCATGGGTTTGTACCAGCCATGCAGAGTCTCTCTGCACACTGAATTTATGCAGCTCCAATTCATCCTCTTGCTTTAAGCGATGTTTAGAAGCCAGCTCAGAGCTTTTCACACCTCTGTGTGAAACCCCAACTCTACCACTGGTGTTTGTCTGTGCTGTCTGTGACTCAGCAGGGCAGCACCTTAGTGGGATGCTACAGATACTGCAGGTGCCATGGGGAAGAAAGCAAAGGCAGAGGTGAAGGGAGGACATTTATTGTAATCATGCCCACTGTGTGTGGCCTTGCCAAGTTCAAACCGGTTCTTACTGATTGGTGAAGGTCTCTCAGAAGATGGTGTGATGGTGCCATTGTGTGTATTCCACATGCCAAGCACAAATACACTCTTAGGCTTCTGTGGACCCTGGCCAGAGCAACAACTACAGATCAGCTCCCCAGGCCAACACCATGGGTACAAACTGGAATTCCAGATTTTTGCCATCAATGGCACACAAAGACTGAAGTAACGACCACTTCCTCCATCTACATTCACAGAATCATGGATTCATAGAATAGTACTGGATGGGCATCACCTCTGCAAGACATCTTGTCAAAGCCTCATCTTCCTGCAAAAAAAAACTTAAAATATTGTATTTAGGATCCAAGGTCTCATCATTCTTGGCATTTCTTGCCAGCTCATGAAAGTTACTTCTGGCTTAGTCTTCTGGCTTCTGTTAACATTTCTCAGGTGCACAATGCTGCCCACACATTGCATGGCTAAGCTTATATCTAATTCAGATTTGAGAATTCATTTGAATGGTGCAGCAGCCAAAGTGTTTCTGTCATAAGAAGGTTAAGGAGTGGATTGGAAAATGGTGAATGTGGAGTGTGTAATGTCCACATGGAGACAGGCTCCTATCCAAGCAGAAAAGGCTATTAAATAATTTTAACACAGCAATATTTAAAGCTGTGGAAGGCATAAAATATTTATCTAAATACTATTGCAATAATAGGAGCCAGAAAGAATGCTCTCTGGTTTCTTTATAAGAAAAATACAAGACATGTTTTATAACATAAATTCATTTTTAAAAGCTCAGTATATCACATGTAGTCTAACTGTAGTCTTCATAAACTACAGATTTTTTCAGACATCATATATTTTCTAAAAGGATTTTGCACCATATTGTGTTATTTCTGTCCTCTATTCTGTATTATTTTTTATTTTTTCTGATGGTACATCTGGTGAAATTTAAACCTTTAAGTATGTGTTATTTCAAATGAACCATACCAATGAACCTTACATGTGTTTTGATACTTTTCTATACCATTGAACTAAAATGAATAAAAGAAATTTAAATATAGACCACCTAATTAATTTCTGCTCTTATGTGTCTTGTGTGAGGTGATACATTACTTGAAGGTAGGATGGGAAGGCAGAGTGATATTCAGATACAACAGGTGTGCTTTGGTTTCATATGGAAACAGCAGTCCTAAGTTGCTCAGACAGTACTGGATTCCAAATTTTGTGCAGTATTTAGCACTCATTGAGTGAAAGAGACTGCAATTAATGGTTACATAAGATTCCAGAAGTCTAATGAGAACAGGAACAAAAAAAAGGAGGTTAAGTTGACCAGTTCTGCATTTGATCCTTCAAAGAAACTTGCATTTAATCCTTCAAGGAAATAATAACAAACTAGCCTTGTTTTTTGCCAGCTATCTGGTGATTCCCCTTGGGAATGAGCAAGAGAAGAGAACAGAAAAATCCGTCCTGTTTGTGGTTGCATGGATGGGAAGGAGTTGAGTTTAAAGCTCCTGGTTCATTCCAAAGGATTGAAATGTAAGTCTGAATGGCTTAGTATACAGAAAAAGATACAGTGACACTATCATCAGCACAGTTGGCACATTCCCTTCGTGAATAGAAAGTATCATAGCTGTTTATACCACGGTTTATATTGCTTTTCTCTTGCAGACTGGAAATTTTCTGTTTTCTGTTAATTCTTTTTTCAAGGACAAATTATCTACATTATCAATGTATTGTTTGCTAATTTGCGTACTATGAATATTTCATCATGTTCAGTCTCAACTCAGCACCTGCAAGTCTGGGACATCAGACTTAAACAGAAACCAGGTAAGTTCCACAATGTACAAATTTATTTATTTCGTTTATAGATTTATTTTTTTTATTAAAATTAAAAATTTGCAAAGAAAGCTTGTCATATAATGAAAGCCTGCATTGAACTAAAATTACTGGATGCTAATTATTGTCCCCTTGTCACTGTCACTTTTGATATATCTATTCACTCTGGGAAAGAAAGTTCACTGAAGAAAACTGGCCAGTAGATACCATTTTGAATTCGTAATTTAATATTCCTGTTCAACCACCTCAATCCAAAATGTACTATTCCTTTCAGAAATTTCCTCCCACTTGTTCCTTTCTTATTCATTTTTAGCTGCTGTATCAGACTGCCAGGACTGCTCCAAGGAGAAAATAACCTTCAGGTGACACAAATTGATTGTAAACTTCTGATGAAACTGATGAAAACATTAATGACTTTTATCAGAAGACATTAAAACTTAAGTTTGGTATACCATTACAAACTCACCCATAGAGTTAGTATTTTATAAATTCTCAAATGCATTCATATGTAGATAACACGAAGTTTCATAAATAGTAATTTTTATAAATCTTTTCTTTGCTTTTTTTTTTTTTTTTTTACTACTGACCAGCTTCAGGATGAGAAACTTCCTAGAATTCTTTTTTTTTTTTTTTTTTTGTGGCACAGAAATGAGGGTGTGTCACAGCTTGTCTACTCAGGTGTGAAGGATGAAAATGGTTTGCAGTTATTTCACAGAAAAGGCACGTGGGATTTAGATATGCTTTTAACTGAACAGTTTTACATTCTTCGTTTTGAATTCACTTGTCAGATTTGTTGTGCCAAGAGATGGTCTGAAAGCTCACTTTAGCTAAGCGTGTGTTGGTTCCATATTTGTTATTTCAGATGTACCATTTTCCTTTTATTTGGTTATATTGTTTCTTTCACACAATTCTACCACAAATAACATCGATGGGAAGTAACACCACTAGCTTGAATGCCTATGGACCAGTACCTGAGAAGGGTAGCAGAATCCAGCATCCTGAGATGGATTCTCAAGGGCTCAAGGGCTCTCATTCAGTAGAAGTCGACAGGGTTCAGGGACAGTCTGGGAGGAACCTTAAAAGATTCAACAAGTCCCATACTAGGAAGAAGGAACTGCTTGCAACAGCACAGGCTAATGATGTTCTGGCTGGCGGAACAGTTTTGCTGGAAGGGGAGGCTTGGAAGCAGCAGGCTGAGCATGAGCCAGCACTGTACTCTGGCAGCCAAACAGGTCAACTGTACCAAGGAGTGAATTAATACAAGTGGAGCTTCTATAAAGGAAATACGAGTAAGGAAAATTGCTGTTCCTTGCTGCACAGCCTCCATCAGACTGCACCTCAAACTCTGCACTCAGCCTTGGGCCCCACTTATGCAAGAATGACCTTGGCAAGCTGGAACACTCTGTGGAAGCCATCTGATCAGACAAGGGACAGGAGCATCTGTTCTGGGAGGAGAGACTGAGGGAACAAAGCCTGTCAGCCTGGACAGAAGAAGGTTTGGGGTGGGACACATGCCTAATAGCAGCCTTTTAAAACCTGAAAGGATATCATTAAGAAGATGGAAGAAGGCTTTCCACAGATATGTGTGCCAGTGGGATAAGACAAGGCATGTAAGTTGAAAGAAGAGAGATTCAGACTGGATAGAAGGAGATACTTTTCCAGCATGAAGACAGTCAAACAGTGAATAAAGTTGCCTAGAGAGGTTATTCAGTCTTCATTCTTAGACATTTTCAAGGCCAGTCTGGGTAAAGTCTTAAATAACCTGGTCTGACCTCACAGTTGATGCTTTTTGGAATATTAGGTAAGACTGGATAACCTCCCAAGGTTACTCTTGACCAGGATTTTCCTATCATCCTATGATCACCCTAGAAACCTTCCTGAATTTGCAGAAGTGCAAATAAGTAATTTTTTTTTCCAGTTCTAGCACCTTTCTAAATATGGCTATTAACACTATGCAAATAAGTAAGTTCCTTTTGCACAAAAAAAAAATTCCCTGTATAATTAGTTTCAGAGATTTTGTGACTCTTGGTCTACATAAAATGAACTGTATTCACTACTTTCTCCATGTGCATTCAGTAACAGCATGACAAAAACTATTAAAATTAATTCCTGTGAATCTATTTTTACAAACTACTGTGACTTCTGTTCTCCAAGAATGATCCACAATTTTTAATTATATTTGGTAGAGAAGAAAAATTGGTTTTGTGTTTACAGGCATTCTGGAGGAAATGAAATGTATTATTCAGTTCAACACCTAATGCTTAATGATGGAATAGCAAAGTGGTTGGTTTTGGGGTTTTTTTGCCGGGGGGGGGGGGGGGGGGGGGGTTTTTTGGGGGTTTTTGAAAGGATTTTAATAAACATATATCTCTCTCTAAAAACATTTCCTTCCCAGATCTTATAGCTATACTAGGATAAGGAGGAGGCAAAACATTCAGTCTCATACCAGGCAATTCTACTTGCAATGTCAAACTTGAGTGTTCATTAATTACATACACGTTATAGAGAGAAAAAAAATGATAAACCTATTGGTTACAATATTCATTTAGAAGACTGTACATGCAGGCATCAGTACTTATTCCAGAGATGTATCCCTCAGTATCCCATTGGCTCCTGGCTCTCTCTCCCCTCCTCTCTCCTCTCCCATTGGCCCCGGTTGTGTCAATCAACCTTGTCTCCACCTCCTAGCCCTCAGAGTATTGATTATTGCTCCTCTGCCCGCCCCTCACACTCCTCGGGATAAAACCCTGGCCATTTCCTATCTCCAGCGTCATTCGGCCTCTGCCTCTTCCTGGGGGTTTGTTCTTAATCTGTCCTGCGGACCCAATAAACTCCTTGGAATTGCAAGCCAATGGCCTCTCCCTCCTTTATGTTTCCAGGGATGCTCCAGAGTGTGTGGGTGGCTGCCTGTGCCCACCTGCAGGGTTGGGCTGTGTGTTTGTGTAGGTGCTGCCAGGCACCACCAGGGTGGCTCCACCAGGGACACTTTGGGATGAATGGAGCACCGGTCCTTTGACCCCATGCACGGCATCAATTTGTCTCTGGAAGTTATTTTAACCATTATTTCCAAGTACCAATGCAATCCCAACACAGAAAAAAAAAAAAATGTAAACCCAAACTACTTTCTAAAAGCATGAGTTCAGGAAACTAACCTGAAACAAGGGTGATTGGACAAACATACCCAAGTTTTGATTTGCCAATATAGCCTTGTTCACTTTTATTCTAAAACACAAATATATTTCAGTAAAATCCCATATTTTAATACCTTCCATTAAAATGCTAGTCCTTTTACGGTACATTTCCTCATACTCAAAACTGTGGTTCTCTTTGAGAGCAACAGAAAGTGCACAAGATGATCAGGCAATGACACATATATCATGGCTTTAACTGGTAGGCGAGGGATCACAGACTCTCAGAACAGTTAGAAATGAAAGCACATGGTACATTGACTCCCACCAGCAGCTAAGCCACCATCCCATTGCTTGCTTGCACCACACCAGTGGGATCAAAGAGAAAATTTTTAGGGCAAAAGCAAGGAAAATGTGAAGGCCAGTGTGCCTGCTAACCAGGATTCTGAAAGGGCTGACTGGTAACACAGCCCTTAGGACTGTGTTATCCTCCACAGTCAGGGTGATCCAAAGTTCTTCCCCAAAACACCCCGAGGCCTTATAACGATTTATTTTAATTCCATTCTCCCAGTTGGCCCCTTGAGCTTCCCTCTCCATTTGTCCTTATATGGAATTTCTCTGGAATGTTCTCCCCAGTTCGATGCCCCATTGGCCCCTTCTCCTTGGTCCCTCCTCCTGCCCCTCCTCATTGGCTCCCTAACCCATCCATCAGCATTGTACCGCCCCAGCCCTCTCCCTATTGGTTGTTGTAAACCTCGCCCCCATTCAGTATTTAAGAGCCAGGTTCCCCTTGTTCTTGGTCTTTGTTGCTGTGACCTCCTGGCAAGGGAATAAGCCGGACCCCTGGAACCTGCACAGAGCCCCCTGTGTGCTCCTTGTGCTGCTGTGATTGCTGCTCCCCCGTGCCCGTGTGTGTGCTGGGCACTGTGAGTGTGAGCTCCCCGCATGGTCCTGCTGCTCCAGGCATTGTGTGCTGCTCACTGTCAGTGTCAGCTCCCTGCTGCCCCAGGCTGGGGAGATGCTCTCAGAAGGTGACGGCTCTGCCTAGCCAGACACCACCAGGGCTGTGATAGAAAATCTTGTAGGTTTAGATAAAGACAGTTGAGTAAATTAAGTAAAAAGAATAAAATAAATGTTGCAAAGGCAATCACTCACCACCTTTCCCGTTCACGTCAATGCCCAGACACACTCTGGTCAGTGGCTAGTTCAGAAAAACTCTCACACACACAATTTTGAGCACAATGTTATGTGTTGTGGAAGATGGTTAGTCAGGGTCAGCTGTCCTGTTTGTATCCCCTCCCAAGCTTTTCCCTACCCCAGAACCCCTGTCTCACAGTCTCAGAAACAGAGGAAGGATTCCAGGTTGTTTCAGAACAGGCATAATTTCTATGGAGAAACTGTCCTGACAGAAATAACTTCAATCACGCTGAAACAGAACAAAGATTATAAGAAATAAAACCAAAAAGTAAATACATAGACATTTTCAGAAGATCTATGCAAAATATTTGTAATAATGCACAAAAGAAAGTAAAACAATATTATGCACAATCTATACGTAACTCAGTTTCACAGATCATTCTTTAAAGCAGAAAGAAACTCTGGATTTTATGTAAATAAAAATCCATCCTCAGTTCATGAGCAATAACTGTGAGTACTCACTGGAGTATTACTTGTAGTGCAGGAAGATAACATTCAAAAATGAAAACTAACTCATAAAGTATTAATAACTTGATATCAAATAGCAAGAAAAGCATAATAAAGTAGTTGTTTTTTTAAGAACTACATTATTCTAAGCTCTATATATTTTTAATTTTTTTTCTGTTAATCTGTCTGTGATGATCATGGCAGAGATGTAGTGCATGTGTCCCTCCTATAGATTAGACCCCCCCCCCCATTCACAAACAATAGAATTCTAGCACAGGTTTTTTAAACATTGTTCTCCTGTTCAGCAAAATACTTCAGAATCCTCCATGTGAAGAGACATGACACAATATCAAAAGTGAACCCTTTAGCAAAAGGAATCAGCCATTACTTGATAATCACTAAGCAGCGTTATGCAGTTCTCAAGTGGCCATAATGCACACTCCCTTGCTGTAGGTGAAGAAAGGCAATCATCATTTCCCTGAACAAAGTAGCCAGTTATCTGGGAGTACCTGCCTAGAACTCCCAAAAAGAAGAAAATGTTCCCTCTTTTGTGTATATGTGTTTTGAGCAAAGTTTTGTAGCTTCAAATGCAGTAAAAGCCCAGGTGACTAAATGGCTACCTCAAAACCCAATCTCCCTTTATCACTCTTCCAACTGGATATGGAAGTCTGCTTTGAATAGAGTTTTCCAGACTTCCAGACTTGCAATGGGATTGTGATCACATATTACATAATGTTAAATGTACAGTCTAGAAATTTGCTATCATTTCTGAAGTTATCCTCTATTTACACACCTTTTATCATAAGTTTAAAGGGTTAAAGAAATCTAATGTCATTACAATTAGCATAATTCAGCATTTGAACTGAATGCTTGGTCTCAGTAACTGATTTCAACACTCAGGTATAATGTCCAAAGGTGAAGTTTCTCAGAGCATCAGCTTTGTTATTGACAGCCACAAAAAATGACTGAGGCAGTCATGAAACCAGAATGACAAAATACCACATCAAATTTCCCATGATGATGCACTCTTTGCTTAGGAACTCTTTGTCTGTCAAGAAGGGAAGCTGAGACATAATTTCACTTCAACACCTATACAGTTGTTTTACAGAAGCACAGAATAATTTCTCTGGTTGTGCTACGTGTGAGTTAGTAATTGCGCTAATAATATTGTGCCTTTATCAATAAAGATTCTTGTCATTGTAAGTGTGTGTGATGCCTACATGCAAATATTAACCACAACCATCTCAAAAGGTCTGGTCCATACTTACTGCCCTCTAAGTAGTAATTGTCTCTAAGCATTCCTTGTCTGGAACTGCAGCTGTCAGTTCCATCATTCCTAGATGGGGGATAGCTTGAAATTGGCCACTGACCTTGTGAGGCCATTCAGCTCAAACTACACTTACATTAAAAGGTTAGGAAGGGGTTGAAATGATTCTTTTCAAACAATTGCACAATGCCACACGTGAAGAAATTAAATTTTATTTTCTTAAGCAAAAAGGTGCCTGTCCTTCTGCCCCTATTCATCAGAGAAATTGTAGAAGTTTTCTTAAGATGATTCATCAGGTGTGCAATCTTCTTACACTTTAAGCAGCAGCAGAAGGAAGATCTTAGTTGTGAAGAAAAATAACATTGTGAGCAGTCTCTCTCCAGTATTCCTGAAGAGTTTTCTCAGTTGTTTTCCTCAGAAGTAAATTTTCTTCTAATTTATTGAAGAGATAGCAGGCATTCTTTTAATTTAATTAAAGACTGCTCTGTATCTTAAGAGTTTCATACATATCTTATATTGTTAAACATATGCAAAATATTTTTAACAAACATTAATGAACATGGACTTGATTGAGACAAAGTGCAAGGGTAATTACCTACCTCTGGAAAACATGACTTTGAGGTGAAAGATTTCAGAAGCTTTTAAGGTCTACTGTTACATTGCCCACGGATTCATGAGACCTTGTGTCCCTCCAATATGCCTATCCTGACACGTAAGAAGAAGAAGAAGAAGAAGAGATATCACAGAGCTTTGGCATAATCTGCCTATTCTCTAAGCTCCGTGCTAGCAGGGCACCTTAGTGTAAGGCCTCACTGGTGTCACTTTGATGGCCATCTCTTGCCATTACTTTTCTTGAGATTATTTATTTTTAACACTGAGAAGAATTGTCTTACGTATTTAAGTCCTGAATGTAAAATCTAAAGCTAATGTAACCGCCTGGAGTACTAAAGTTGGGCTCTGAGAAGATGATGTGATTCTCCTGTGAGTGAAATTAAGACACATCACAATAATAAGGATTCACAATGGGGTTACTTCTTTCCGGAATTCAGAGGAAAAAAATAATGTTTGCAGATAATTTTAAATTGCTGTTCAGTTTCAAAGTGGTCTGTTTCATCAGCTCTAAAAAAAAATACTAAATATAAAACCACCTCCTCACCCAAATTTCTCTAAAAGTCTAAACAGCTTTTAGAAAAGAAGAAATGCCTTGAGATGATGTAATTGCTGTGTTCTTCTACCAAAAGTGGTGCTAAAGAGAAAACAGAGTCAGACTTTTCTCAGAGATGCATGAAGTAAAGAGTGGACACAATGCTCAGATTGAAGAAGGGAATTTCCAAGCAGACAGAAGGAAAAATTCAACCCCACAAGAGTGTCTGAGCACTGTCAAGGCTGCTGAGAGAGAAAGGGCAATCTCTATCCTTGGAAATTTTCAAAACATGCCTAAATAAATTCATGATCAAGACCTAGCTTTGAAGTCCACCCTGCCTGAAGCAAGAGCTAGATTCCAGATGACTCTATTTATTTACTGTGGGATTTTGGCCAGAAGAACATTCATACCGATACCTTAAAGGCTAGGTCTGGTAGGGAAGAAAAATAACTGCATTTCTAACAGAACCGGGGGAAAATACTAGGTGCTTTGGGAGCAAAGCAGCTCTACACATTTGCTTACCCTCCACTGTCTTTTATTGCCATGGTATTTCAATTAATTACAAACATGAATGCTTTTACCTCTTACTAGCCAAGTACAACATTATCAGCACTTCACAGACAGTGAATTAAACACGCACGGCAAAGCCCTAATTATCTTGGCCAAAGGTCAAATGCAGAAGCTACAGCTAATTCAGGAGCAGAAACAAGCTATCCTAGAGCCTTAATTTTAAGTAGTCATTGTTTGAAAATGATTTATTTAAACTATTACCACAAAATGATGAAGAGTACCTGAGGTAACAAAGCATGCAAAGTACTATTTGGTTCTTACTTCAGGTCTTGTAGCATAAAATGTGCTATTTATGCTCTCTGACCTGAATCCAGATAATCCTGCTGATTCTATCCCAGTATAGGAAACAAGTAAAAATCAGATTTAACACTTACAATATTAACATATTTACACTGTTTGCAAGGAACCTCTGCATGAAGCTCAATACTGAGTGGTGAACCCATTAGCACCTATAAATGTTTTATTAATGTCCGCACTTTGAAGCAAATTTGGAATCAGAACTTAGCCCCTGCTAACTGATAAGGCAGGCAGGCAGGCATTCTGTAGCAATTTTTCACCAGTATACCATGAAAGAAATGACAATAAACTAAGCAGATTGGAAAGGTGTGGGGGGGTGGGGGATGGGATGCAGGCAGGGGAAGAAAAGATAAAAAGAAAGAAAATGTAAGGAGCTGGAAATAATTTTCCAAGAAAAATTACAAATTAGTTAACTTGCAGAAATTCTAACCCCTGTTTAGGTTTTGATTGATTTCCATCATCTCTGCTTCCTTTACCTCACCTGTTACCCTGGCAGTGCTCTCAGTCCTTCTGTCCCCCTTGGCCACCAGGAAAGCAGGACAGGTGGCTCCTGGTCCTTCCTGTGCCCTTTAGACCCAATTGCACACACAGGTGCCCAATGCGTCTGCTACGAGGGGCACACTCCAGCTCTGCTCACTCCTCCCCAAATTTCACAACATTTGGAGCATCTGTAGCTCTACTGCCCTGTCAAGCCAAGTTTAGAAGGGGATCAAAAGCTTGAAGGATTGAATGGAAAACTAAAAACTCACTCAAATAAAATTCCTTAGGAAATTAGGATTAAAACACACAGTACTACTAGTTGTGTTTTTCTATTAATAATAACTCCGTGTTACAGAGGGAATGTAGGATTTTAGCCAGCTATACTGTATATTTTAATTAAAAGTTATACACAGAAACCCAAGCAAAGCAGAAAATCTGTTCCCAGAATGCAGTCACTGGGAACTTGCTTTAAAATGCACAGAAAGCCAGTACTGCTGCATCTAAAATAGGTGTGGGACATACTGATCTTACAGAATTTGAAGGATGAATGGAAAATGTGACTAAACCTTTTCTGGTTTACCTGATGGAAAAGAGACTAATGTATATACTGTTGATTACAGTGCTTAAATTCATTGAGGACAGCACAGATGTGTGAGTCATCATTGTCTACATGCTGCAAGCTTATGCTTTAAAGCCAGTCTCCTAATCCCCTTGCTGCTGCATTTCCTCACATCAATATTTAGGAGTTTTTTAATGACTTCTCGCTAACAGCATTTTGTACCAAGGAAAGTATGCTTTCAGGAAAATACTGCACACAGATGAGTGGCCACACTCACCTGGTCCTCTTCAATCTGTCTTCAGACAGGGCATTAATTTTCTTCCATATTTGTTCACAGTAGACTGGAAGTCATTGAAAAATAAATGGGATTTTCAGAGAAAACAGCAGCACAAGAATCTGGCAAAGTGTACATGTGTGTAGGGTGGCATGATTTCGGATTTTTTTTGTGGTTTTGTTTGTTTGATCGTTTTTTAATTTGACAGAATTGTATGATAATGGAAATACATATGAGCAAGGATAAAAAGTGAGTGGTACACAAAACCAAAAAATTTGCCTTCAAAAACTACATAAGAGAGATAAACTTTTAGAAATGATTTGTCTGGAACTAGTTTAAAACCATACCTAAAGGAGACAGAGAAGAGATCAAGAAGACAGGTTACAAGGGCATCTATCCTCTCAAGAACAGATTTAGGTCCTCAGGACAGCATGAATCTCATATTCCGTTTTTGCCTAAGTCCTTCTTGAGTATCAGATAGAGAGGAACATCTCTACCAGATGTTTACAGGCCATAAGTAAGTGCTTCTCAGCTTTTTACATAATACTACCTGCCCTGCTTTAAGCTGGCAGGCAGCTAAACACCACACAGCCATTTACTCATTCCCCCCCAACAGAGGGATGGGAGAGAATGAGAAAACTGAGAACACTTGTGAGTTGAGATAAAGACAGTTTAATAGGGAAAGCAAAAGCCGTGCATGCAAACAAAGCAGAACAAGGAATTCACTCCGCAATTCCCAAGGGCAGGCAGGTTCTCAGCCACCCCCAGGAAAACAAGGCTCCATTGCATATAACCATGGCTTGGTTATATGGTAACAAACGCCATCACTCCAAGCATGTCTCCCTCCTTCTCCTCCCAGGTTTACAATGCTGAATATGATGCCATATAGTATGGAATGTCCCTTTGGTTAGTCAGGGTTGGCTGTTCCACTGCACCCCTTCTAACTCCTTGTGCACTCCCAGTCTCCTCACTTGTAGGGTAGGGTGAGGAGCAGAAAAGGTCCTGGCTCTGTGTAAGGGCTTCTCAGGGATAATGAAAATATTCCTGTGTTAATAATGCTATTTCCAGCACAAATCCAAACTGTGGCCTCATACTTGATACTGTGAAAAAAAACTAACTCTATCCCAGTCCAAACCAACACACTTCAAAAAGATGAAAGAAAATGAGGCAATAAACCTTTCCTTCCTTCCATCTATTGTTAAAAAGGTACAAATATTACAAACTCTGCTTTTTGAAAATATTCAGTAATGTTGAACATCCAGTTGAGGTTTTGTGTCCAAATATCAGAGCACTTTCTATAATGCACCCAGCTCACATCCTTTAAAAAGCTCATCCTCTTTTTCTTTTATGGGAGCTCCTCATTCTTTTCTTCCCTCCAGACCTTCCCAATTCAGAGCTCAGCCATAGTTTATCTCTGATTTCCTGTCCTTAACACTGTGAGTCACTTCCAGAGCCAGCCTTTTGTTGCTGACCACCTTCCACACATCACCTCTGCCTCCACACTGATTTATAAACCGAGTCCCAGGTTGCCCAGTCTTCATGGAAACTCAGTCCTGTGTTCTTCACACCTCTGCAGTGAGTGCCCTCCCCATGGCACAGTTGTCTGCTTTGTTCCTGTATGAGTTGCATTAAAAATGCCTTGCTTTAAGCCTAACAACACTCTAACAACTCTGAAAGAAGAAAACCCTTTAGTTTAAAGAAGAGCAGTATTGACAGCACTGCCTCTGAGGATTCTTATACCACTTTTCCAAATGTACAAACAAAATAGTCTCAAATTTCAGCATCATTAAAGATGAAGGCTTGCAAGTACACCATTATCTTCTGTTATGCTATCATTTGTGGGCTCCATTAGGCTGATGGAAGCTTTCTGATAATTTCTGGCTCTTTCTGACAACCTTTTTTCCCCCCTTTTGTTATGGTGTGCTTGTCTAGAAAAAAAGAGTTTTGAAAAGACTAAATGGTTATTCCTGTTTAACATACTGGGAGCTATTGTCAAGCATCTCAAAGAGCTCTTTGTTAACCATTAAATATGGAAGAGGGGTTAATTAATTGTAGTGATGTGAAAGCAACTGGGAACATTTAGTTATGAGCAGCCCTATAAAGTTATCGCTTGTGTTGCCTATTTATGTTATCTCTCAGCAGAGTGTATGCCATCTTCTCATATTCATTGTTTTTAATCTATTTGCACATCCACCTTTTGTTCCTTAGTCCATGATCTGAAATTTTAGAGTGAAAATGGGGTAACTGTGTTGTTTGAATGGTACAATATTTACCTATGATGTCCTGATGTTTGCGGAACATAATTCTGTGTTCATTTGCACAGTCCCCTTTATGTATTACCAATGACTGCAGATTTTACCACTGGAAAAATAAGGGTATCTCAAGATTAACTGTGTACAATGTGCCACATGGTAAAGAAAATTGCAGAGTATAAGTCTTAACTTGGACATCCATGTTCCCAGCATAAAAACATAGCTCTTATCTCTGTTATAATTCTGAGCAACAACCACATTCTTCCCTCCTGCTGGAGGATTAAGAATCCAAATACTGGGTTCTTAATTACCTAGTATAAACATACTTCCCATTTCAGTGTGAAAAGAGAGAAAAAAATACGAGTAAAACCTAAACCAGAAGAGGTAAAGACCTACTGGTTCCTTACATATGTGGGGTTTTTTTTTACTTTGATAGCTGTGCTCTGATATCATTCTGTGGCAAAATGCAATAGCAGTTTATTGTACCACAAGGAAACTCTACTCAGCTCTCCTTCTACCACACTTATTCCTCAAGCTTGCTGATAAACATTATTACCTAATTTTAGCATGGGATATATATCTAATGATTTTATTTCAAAGCATGTTAATGGCTGTCTCAGTGTCAGATCATCTGCAGTCCATGCTACAGCAATAACCATTGTAACACCATTGAGCACAGACATCACTGTCTCAGAGAACACGCTTAAGTAAAGAATGATAGCAATATACCAAATCAATATTTGCACCTTGTTCTCTATGGCTGCTTAGATATTGAAAAAGCATATTTCTTCTTGTCAGAATCAATAGCTTTGATTCCTCTGTACTTTAGCATTATGATTCAAGTTCCCAAGCTCTACAATGAGTAAAAAGCATATCACCAACAACATCAAAGAAACTCTGGCAAAGCATAAAGTGGTATTATGCGCCCTTTATCTGCAACTGCACTTAATTCCTGGGAGATTAATTCCAAGAGAGTGTGTGAAAGGAACACTTCATCCTCCCTACCACTCACATCTCCTTGCCACAGGATTTCTTCTGCCTAATTAAGGGGAGCACTATTTCTTATATGAGCAAGAGGCAAGGCAGAAAATACGAAGACAACTAGAACAAAATGGATGTGGGTTGGAGAAAGAGAAATGTAACATAGGAAAAAAACCAACTCAACAACAAAACCCAAGCCCAAAAAATAACTTGTGAAGGAGAGCTGGCCAGGGTGCAGTTATCACTTATCAGTAGATGTCAGGATGGAAGAGACTGACCAACAAGAAACTGATGGAAAAAGGTGCTCTGAGTGGAAACAAGACTTTAAACAACTAAAAACGTGAGATACAGTGGAGAAAAGAGCAGGAACAGTATGAGTAATATGAAGACTGAAGTATTAGCAGACAAAGACTACCTGTATTCTATCGTGGCTATATCCTTGACAGAGCAATTGTTCCAAACAGGCCTTGCCTGTCCTACCCATGGCTACTCCCAATTGGTGTAAAATGGGCACCTTTGTGTTGCAGAACAGCTGGAATAAGTTCCAGCTCGGTATCTGTTGCAAAGGCCTTTGCATTTAGCCACTCATATAGACTTTTCTACAAAGCTATACTTCATGTTCAGCATGTTCTACCCAGGTTGTATGAGCACATCTCTCTAGATTTAGCTGACCTGCTCAGAGTTATATTCAAAAACATTAATGACATGTTTTCCTGGCCCTTTCTTGTTCATTGGCGGGGAGATTTTTTGGTTGAGAAGAACTCCAAGTTCAATCCAGTATAATAAAAAGCATGCAGCTGGCCTCCAGTTGGCCTGTCAAGTTTGAGACCTTGTAAGGTGCTTAAGATTTAGTGTGTTTTTACAGGTTGCTCAAAATAGTGACACAGTAATTTTTCCATCTGATACCCTGGGTTCTTAGTGCTTTATGCTGAGGATGTGTGTTCAATGGACATATGTTCTGTACAGAGGGTCTTAATATGCTATATAACACATTGATAATAATATAATACTGTCTACAATTGGGATCTCTGCTTGTTACCCCGTATCTTAATTTAAATCTGATTATTCTTTGTGTCTTGACTATTGAAGCTGTGTATTCCTTGGGACAAGAAGAGTGTGCTAGGCTTACCTAGAATTTACTCCATAAAACCATCTAGCGACTCTTGCCCCAGTTCCTTTCACTTACTTCCACTTTTGAGCAGACAGGAAATCCTTGTACAGTGTTCATAGAATAACTAGAATTTCAAAGGTATCATGAAGGCTTTGACCTTGACATCTCTCCTAATATGGAGGATGAGGTATTCTGGGAGGTGTTCAGAAAGCTGAAGTTGAAAGAGGAGCTCTCTGCTAATAAAACCATGCAATACAAATGGTACAAAAGGGATAAATAAATTTCTATAGACGTCTTCTCTGATTAATAATGAAACTCGGGAAAAGCCAAGACAAAGATAGGTTTCTCAGGTGGAGAATGAGCATTCACATAGAGTTTACAATAGCATGAAAGGACATTTTCCAATTTTAATGTTTGACTACCCACTTCTTCAGAGCAAACTTCTCATTATCTGTACAAAATGCTAGTGTTTCCAATCTTTTTTCTACCCCTATTCCCAACACTGCAGTCTACCATCTGATAATACATTCTCCTTTATGTCCTTACTTACCACCTGATAATGCATTCTCTTTTATATCCTTGCTTGCAACAATAAGAAGGTACATGTTCAGCTCAGGAGCCCACAGGAGTGGAACAGGTATAAGTGGCATCTTCTTGCTGACTTAAGGAATTCTCAAAACTTGGTCAAAGACTGACCTTCAGCAGAGTTCTCTGGTTTGATGCTCTGACCAGGCTGCAGTGGTTTGAACTGGTGAAATCTGTGGGTACATTACTGTTTTGACTTGGTACAGGGGAGAGTTCTCTAAGACAATTAGCCAGTGGTCACCACTTACCTTGTATTGGTTCTGTTCACAAGGCAGTTTTCACAGACCCAGAGCAAATTGGAAGATCCTCTCCAAGTAATTTACCACACAATCCCCATCTCCTAAAGTGGGATAAAGATCCAAACCAGTATATTGATAACACTGAGCTGAACTATTCCAGAGTATACAAACCATTTAACTATTAAAAACTCATGCAACATTCATGAAATGAATTTCAGCAAAAATTCATGTGCCTTCATTCTTACTGAGGAGTTACAGCCTTCAGTTATTTATAGATTCATTGCTTCTTTCTGTTTCAAAATCCTTTCTAATCTTTACCTAATCTATCTTCTTTTGCCATGCCCTACCAAATCTTTCATAATTTTCAATTTTCATCAGTACTACCACTACTACTGCTGCTGCTGCTGCTACTACTACTGCTACTACTACTACTACTAGTAGTAATAGCACTTGTATCTTCATTTTCTATTGTTTTCTGCTTCAGTGGTGTATCAAAATTGGAACTAATAAGAAAAAAATAATTAGGGATAGGTTAATCCTGGTGGCATTTTGATGGGGAAAAATTGCTGCAAGAGCTGTGAGAAAGTCTATCTAATTCAGAAAAAAAAGGAATATAAGGAGTAAAATCATCAGAAGGCAATCTTAAGACAACTCTCTGAGAGTAGCAGTATGGATGCCTACCAATAATAGTGATCAGTAAATTACACCTCTGAAACCCTGTGTCTCTGAACTGGGCACTTGTGGGGACACCTTTATTCCCAGAATCACAAGTCTTCCACTTCAAGTAAATAGGAAAATATAAGAATCTGTGCAAATTACATTGCTACACTTCATCTTCTAAAATGTAGAGAGTAGATTATGAGACATTTTGAGAGTCCCTCTGAATTTCTGTAACTGTGATACCTGAGTCAATAATTCTGATACTTGAGTCATATGATAATTCCCAAATGTGATTACTTTGAAAAACAAATTACAGTTTAAATCTGAAATTTGGTAGGTAAACTAACACAGGAGAATCAGAAATATTAACCAACTTGATTGCTGTTGATAGCTAAAGTGGTATCTTTCTCAGTTTCTGTTTAGCAGGTTTCCTTTCCATGTGTCTTTAAAATAAATGAATGTCTTGATATAACAGATGAGAAAAATACTGCCTTTCTTTATAAATGTTGTTTAGATTTTGAAATTCTTAACCCTACCTATTAAATTCAAACCCCATAGATAAAAATGGCAACATAACCCTCTTCCTATTGGGCTGATGTGAATGTGCAAAAATCCTTGAATACTTCCACTTTTCAACACCTATTCTTTTGCCTTTCATTTCTTCAGAAAAAAAAGAAAGTGCAATAAACTTTGGATGATTTTATTTTGCTCTCCTTTGTGCCCCTTCAGAGTCCTGTAATAATCTGGATAGTCTCCATTGCCAATACAGATGTATTGTGTGATAGGAAAATTCAGAAGACATTCAAAAAGTCAGTAAACAGAACACCAGAAAGTCAATGAAGATGAACACCTCCATGAGACTACTTACTTTATTGAATTAAATTCTCTAAACATATGCAATATCTGTTCTGAGTCGATATGGAATAAATAAAACCAGACCTGACTCTTTGATACAGTCTACTGAGTTCATTCCATTTTATGACAAAATAACTCTTTGGTGACAGCTTTTCTTGTTTTCCCATCAGAACAGTAGTTCTGTCCCCTCACTACAGTGTTACAGTAGCCTGTGAAGTCAAAAGTGTATTTTCTTCTCACATCACTACTTCTTCCAAATAGTTTTTCTCTGAGTGAATATACACTGCCTTCAGCACAAATGGTCAAGGGCATTTAGAGTGGGAAAAGTGGCATATTTTGCCTGCAATTACCTATTTGTAACTAGCAGTTGAGAATTTTTTATCCTGAAACACAATCTTTATCTGTTTAAGTGACTTGGTTAGTAGAAGGTTTCTGAAAAATGTTGTGTTGTTTTTAGTAATTTGACATTTGCAAAGAAGCTATTATTTAGTTCCCCAAATGATTTCTTGCTATTTGACATTTTAAGAGATGAAATTCCATTTGCATGCAACCTTTTGCATAATTAATATACTAAAAATTATTATTTGAAAGAGGAGTAAACCTGCTTTGCCATATCATGATTGTGTAACTGAGGTCATAATTATCATTCAGCTATTATTTATCCTCTATTCAATTTCACAACTCCTTACACAATGAGTCCTAGTTCCAGAAAAAGACTTTTTGTTGTTTCTCTTTCTTTATCTGGTCTAAGCCTCTGACGTGCTTCCATTGTCAGTTTTGCTAAATGAGTTGTTTCAATAGCTCCAGTCATAAAAATTGAAGACACAGCGGAATGTTCTTACCACACATCAATCATTACAGATTTCAGGTTCAGTACCTGTTGTAGTCACTGTATATCTGTTTCTGAGGAAGAATCATCATTTAACTCTACTTTGGCACTTGGAATCCTAATTTCAGCAATGATAATGAGTACTGTACTTGATACCCAAGGCTACTATGGAGAAATTGGCAGATCATATGAAACACAGCATTGTCAGAGATATTAGCATTTGCCAAAAGTGTTAAAGTTTCTGTATACATAACTATTTTATATTATTTATAACAATGGGAAAGAGACCAATGCAGGGGAAAAAAAAAACTAACATTGGAAATACTAATCGAAGTCATGTGGTGTAAGTTGAATTTAGGCTTCTGGAAAACGTTGGGTACATTTTGAAGGGCTGTTTAATCAGCATTGTGTAGCCACACCTTAATCTGCGATAAGTAGTTTAGCAAATATTAGCTACAGCTTAATGCTGAGCCTTTGTTATAGGACGTTTATCTAGGCATAACAAAGTATAAACATCTCTCATGCAGAGCAGTGTCTCACCCAAAGAATACAACTCAGGGACAGAGCAAAGGATGAAGCAGTAGATTGTTTAAGGAATTGGTAATGCCACCAATATTCTATTCTTTACTTGTAAGTGACTGTACTGTAGTGTAGGACTCCATTCTAAACCAACCGACCAACAAACAAGCAATTTAAAAAAAATCACTATTCATAATACTGAAGTATGTAACACCCTATGAGTAATAATTATTCATTGAGTACGTTTTTTTATCTGTGTAAAACAATCTAGGAAAGGATTTTGATGATTCAGAACTGGGGAAGTCATGGAATAAATGGAATCTGTAGAGAAGATAAGCAATTTTTTAAATTGAAAGAGACACAAGCAGTTAGAACTTTCAGTTTAAACATAAATAGGTAAAAGGGAGATTCATAAAGATAAGGAAGAAAATATCCTGCATTTCTGAATTCTACAATGCTTTCCTAAAACACAGAGTTATTATAAAAACAAGAACTCTTTTTTAAACTCATGTCTGATTTTTCCTTGCATTTATTTCCAAAGTGTTAAAAAGGTTGCTTTCAGAAAAGCCCTGGGCTTGCAGTGAAACTGTGGTCTTCTGTGAGATGCTTGAATGCCTGAGGAATGGGAATGTTGAAAAAGATATTTCACAAGACCAATGCCATTTCAGTTCAATTTCTTGCACCCTTGGCTTGCTGTTGGCTATCAGCCATCACTGTCAGAAGTGACGCTAAGAGCCCCAGAAAACAAAATATAAAAGAATATAGGGAAGCAGGAATCCTTCTGAAAGCATAAAATTAATCAGATTTCTAAAGATGAGAGGAAAGAATAGGTACAAGAGGTTATTAACAGAGTTAGAAAAATTAAGGCAGAGCTAGACAAAAGGATAAAAGAAAGTGAAAAACTAATGAGAAGTAATGTTAAGAATGTAAATATCTTATAGATCTTTTATGTCTATAGCCTATAGTCTATGGCCAAAAGATCACTTTGGGTTTATATAACTAACAACAGCTTGGACAAGATTGGAAAGACAATAGGTTGGAAAGTGTCACTACTTGAAGATTTGAAATAGGCATAAACAAAATTCAGCTTCTGATACATTGAAGATTTGACAGACAGTTAATTCTGAGAGCTGTTGAATGGATGAAGGAGGTTCTGGAAGATTAGACCAAGTGAAAAGGTTTTTTTTTTGTTTGGTTTTTCTTTTGGTGGTATACACCAAGAGCTGTCACCATATAATTCAGAGAAACTGAGTCTGATCCCAAAAAACTTGTTTAAAGTGATAACAGTTTTTGAACCAGCTAGGAATTAACACACTGAAAAAATATCAACAAGGCCTTGTCAATAATGAGTTATTTCAGAATAATCTTGCTCTTCTCATCTATGAAACCCCGTATTACAATTTTAGTGATAATCTTCCATGGTGCTGCTAAAATGAAGTTAAGGAAAAAAAAAAATACACGCAAATGTGAAGAATGGAAGGACCAGATATAGCTTACTGGAAATTTATATTCATTATTTAACACCAAATTAGAAGAACTGTATTGTGAAAGATGTCACCAAAGGTTTTTTTCAGGTAGGAATCTAGTTGGTGTATTCATAAATGTTTTGGCTGAATAAATGTGGTAAGTTGTGTCACATTAGAAACCAGTTTGAAGTAGTTTAGAGGAAAGGATTGTAATTGAAGATTTAAAGCAATGATGGGTCAAGAAAGCAGTCTGAAATCAGGTGAGAACCAAGAACTACACGTTCAGAGTGCATTCTATCAGGGTGATGCAAGTGAGACTTCCACCTTCCACAAATAAACCCTCCCACGTGTCCAGGAACAGCAAAGGTCAGCTGTTCCTTCTGGGACATGAAAATATGGTCAGCAGAGCAGAGGCCACTCTGGCCTGTGCCCACTCCCACAGCACCCAACAATAACCCAACCCTTGTGCAACTTGGCCACTCCCTGCTTCTGTGGCATGATTTTTTTGTGTTAGCCTCTAACTCAGGTGAAAGCACGAAGGAGACAACATGCTCCCCCATTTTTTTTTTGTGCTAAGGAATTTTAGGATGACAAGTGAGGCCATTAAGTTCCATTTTGAATGGGGCTATGCCAAATTCTATAAGCATATTGGTTCAAGCTTAGGAGCATTTTAGTTATATAACATCTGTACAATGCAGTGTGCCAAAAAATAGCATAAAGTCATGTGGAGCTTCCCTTTGCCTGTTGCTAATTTAAAAGACTGACACTAATGAAGTCCCTTGATAAGCAAAGGCAGAACTAAAAGCATCCTAGCTTCAAAAGGATTTTATTCCTCAAATATTAAAGTGATGCAGAGGAGAGAAAGGACTTATAGTTGTGGAATCCCGTGAGTTAAGTCAAACTGCTTGGAAGATTAAAAGCCATATCTGACCTTGTATCACAGATATATAAATGACAGAAAATCTGTTCAGAGGAGCTTATTGTCCCAATTTCTGTACAATTTCTAAGGGAACTTCACACAGGGGACTGTGTGGCTGAAGTTTGATAAGGCCAGGCATTCCTGAGGATCATGCGAATGATATGTATGACTTTGTGAGCATCAGGCAGGAGTTTTTCCCACATGTAAAGCCTGGTAATCATCAATGAGGAAAAACATCAGTCATGCTTCAGTAAGAATTTTATGGAACTTGCAGGGCCCACAATAGTATCCTAAAAAATAAGAATACTTAAAATGCTAAACCAAAATAAAATATATTGGATAATATAAAAATGAAAGGCCAAGAAAAACAGACCGATTTCCAAGGTGAGATTTTACTCCCCTAAAATTACTATGTGTTTCTCACTGTCTCTCTAAATTTTTGCCAGGCTATGGTTACTACAAGTATCTAATACTGAAAAATCCTGGCTGCTTATGGGTGTCTGATTCCAGGGACGAGTGCTTCTGTGCAGGTACATCACTCATTCAGGTTACCTAAACCAGGCGGCTGTCAAGGACTTAGTGTTCTTTGTTTCTAGCCATTGAATCTGTTCTGCTGTGTGTCCGTGTGTGAGCCTGGCCAGGTACCAGGAGTGCCTTCCTCAGTAGTTCAGTGTTTAGGCATGGGACATAAACAGCTTAAGAGTGGGAGAAGGAAGTTGGTGAGATGGTGATGTGTTAGACATGGGAAAGACTGGAAGGCTTGGCTGGCACAGGGAGAGGAAGAGAGGCAAGGTTTTCAGTAGTAGGGAATAGGTGGTACGGGAGTAGGTGTGGCAGTGGGGGGCTGAGCTCTTTGCTGGGGCTGTGGTCTAGTGGGAAGGGCAAGAAGAATATTATTGTAGAATAATAAGAGCTGGAAGGGACCTCGGAAGGTCAAATAGTCCAGCCTCTGCTAAAATCAGAGTTCTGGGGAAAATCCACCTCTGTTCTTAAATCTTGAGTATCCCCCTTGCCTTCTCTTGAGGCTTCTCAAATTCAGTTCAGTATCCAAATCCCTGTTGACTTGTGTAGTAATTTTATGAAGCTGACCAGTGTCTTGCTCAAATTAGAAAGAAACGTCCGCTTCCCTGGAGGGGAATCAGAACACATTTTGGTTAGGTGGATAAAAACAATTTAAAAGCCCCCCCCCCCCCAAATATAAAATATTAACTATTTTCCTGGTAATTAAAGGCAGGTCTGGGTAGCTCTGATGTCCTAGATTTAGTTACCACATCAAAGGGACTTGAGGGGTGATAACAATAGACCTGAAGGGTTTTTTATACTTATTTTCAGACCACTTAGCTTAGGACAAAAAAAATCTCATACTTGAGAGTCCTGCAGATGATTGCAAATGGACAAAAATGAAGAATTTTCACACCTACTTCTTCTATGTCTTTTCACACGAGGCCGGACTGCAGATGAAAAGGAGGCGGTAGCCAGGTGTGGGTTGGCCTTTTCTCCCAGGCAACCAGTGACAGGATAAGAGGACATGGTCTTATCTGCCCTATGGGAGGTTTCAGTTTGACACCAGGAGGAATTTCTTCACAGAAAGGATGATTAGATGTTGGAATGGACTGTCCAGGGAGATGTTGGAGTCACTGTCCCTGGATGTGTTCAAGGATGTGGCTCCCAGTGCCACAGTGTAATTGCCATGGGGGTATTGAGTCATAGGTTTGACTTGATGACCTCAGATACCCTCTCCAACCCAGCTGATTTTGTGATTCTATGGCTAAGATGACTCTAAATATGCCACCCTTTTTATAAGAAAGGAGTGATTATATGCTGCAGGACTGGTCATAATGTTTAAAGACATTAAAAGATGAAAGACTCATGTGAGGCAGAGAGATAATAAGAGATAATACTCTGAAAGGAGACTTTCTTTGTAGTTAGTTGCCAAAGCCAGTGCACAGTTTTATGAGTTAGATTTGAGGAATTATTGTCAGTCATTTCTTAAGTTCCCATTTTTACAATTATCTGTTTTTTATTTGAAAGGGAAACAAATGGAATCTAGAGTCTTAAAGTTTAGCATAATGTGTAGGATTTTCACTACTTGGAAAGTGCTAAATGCATTTTTCAGGATCAGAGTTTCCTTGCATTTTAGAAAATCTGAATATCAAACAAAGAATTTAATTTCCAAGAATGTATGTGGCAAAGAATATGAACAAGGAAAATCTGTGTCCAACTGATACAAATTCTTTGGAACTTGTGTATAGTGTTTGATTTAGCTTTCATATTGATAACAAATTTGATTAGGGAGAAGTAAAATCACTGGTTTAAAAAAATGGGGTATAAACCTAATTAGAATTAGAAATGGTAGGAATAATTGAAAATTATTAGTACAATTTTATATCTCTCAATCACAAGGAAATTAACTTCTCCTAACCTTTGCTCCATCTCTCCTTTCTGTATAAATAGATTAGGATTCCAGATAAAGAAACAGACATGAGCATACTCACAGGAGTAGCAATAAACTCATATAGTATTCAGCAAATTGAGACAACGCCTGTTCAACACAATAAGAGCTGATATAAATGGCAGAGAGACATAAATTGGCTGCTCTTCCAAGGGACATGGATCAGACCTCTAATGGGCTTCAGAGTGGTCTTCCTCTGCAGCCCTCACATCTGCATCTGTGTGCTTACCTTCTAACAAGAAGGGAAACAGAACTTCATGCCAGTAAGGAACAATTTTCTCTGACTTGGTATTTACCACTAGCAAAAGTCCATGTAAATTCTTGCTGGAATATTTCTGCTTCCCCAGGAGGCAAGCAGGGCTTTTTGATTTTCACACTGAGTTGTGATCATACCGTGATCTTTTAAAGACATCATATGATGCAGCTTCCTCTCTGATCTGAAATACTTCTTGCATTAGCACATTATTACTCCACAAACCAGAACAATGCTTTCTAAAATCCCTGATATTTTAAACAAAAAGAAATTAAAATGTAGCTATACCTATCCTGAAAAGAAACTGGAGGGATGAACAGTTTTTGTAAAAAGCTTGTTTTCATAAACAAAAGGAGAAATAAACAGCTGTTAACTATGCCCTTTGCATTTTCAAGCCAAGCATTTATAATATTTTTTTTATTTCCACATTTATTAAAATAGTTCCCTTTGCTAAAAGCTTTGTGAATTTATGTAAAAAAAATGTATTTACTTTTAATTTTGCAATGACGCCAAAAACTGACTGACCTTCCAGGAAAAAATCTCATTTAGTCTTAGTGTTAAACATTGTATATATGCCAGAAGAGAAATGCAATACCTTGATTTTCTGAAATGTTCTGAATGCTTAAGGGAGGGTAGCAAACTCTTTGACAAACGAGTTCATTATTAATGCAATAGTAGGATAAATACACTATAAAAGGATATAAAAATATTTTTTAGCATAACTTTCTGCCTTTTTAAAAAATATTGTTAAGTCAGGCATTAAACATGACTTTCACCCCCTCTGCATGTCCCCCAGTTTCTTAAGGGTCAGGCTTAGATAGTTGGAATTGAGAGAAACGAGACATTGAAAAATAGATTGGTTATGCCTGGGACGGTGGAAAGGAGCTAATTTGTGAAATTACTGTCTGAACTGAATTACAGCCTCCTTCTCTGCTGCTTTCATCGGGCCCTCTAGTTTATAAGTCATCACTGCTAAAAGTTACAATCTAACAATAATAGTAATACTACTAGTACTAGCACTGCAAGCTTCAAATGAAGCTTCCCTTTGTGTTAGGTATTACAGAAACACAATTGAAACATAGATGCTATTATTTTTCCCATTTCACGTCAATGAGACACAATATATTTAAGCAAATATCCAATGTTCTCCTGAAATAGGCTTTGTTCCTGGAGCAAGGCTTAGAGCACCCCAACTACATTTGAATTGCTCTTTACTTGCACAGTACACTGGCAAGTAAACTTGCAAGACTACTACTGTCTCCTGCTACTTTGACTGTCCAAATCAGACACTTCTTGTAGCAGGTGCAGGACACATGCCTAGACTGTCTGTCTTTGAGAAAGGGTATGCAGAAAAAGGAAGAGGAGGTTGTAATCCTCATAGTTTCATTTAAAATGGATGAGGACCAACAGGGGAGCTGTCGAGGATTGAGTGCAGCTGTGTTTGTTCAAAGGTCCATCCACAGCGTCTCGTCTCCAACCCATTATGAGTGGAAGGTGCTTATGGTGGAGCATAAGAGCAGAGAAGCACACTCCAAATAGTCACTTTGTTTTTTTAATAAAATTAATATCTTCTGTATTTCATAGCCATTGGTGGCGTTTTTCTGGTTTCCCCCCACACCAGAAGACTTTCATTATCTTTTAAACCTCCAGAGACTCTAAAACCTCATCAGCTCGTGTGGGAAGGAGCTATGTATCTTAAAGGTACCCTTTGTGAAGTATGTGGGGGTTTCCTGATAATAGTTTAAAAATTTTTATTCTGAAAGCGTAATACTCAATTTCCTTCGCTGCTGGCCATTGTTACTGAAGGAGACACAGAATAGCTTCCTAACCTTGGCAGGGCATGATCGATTGCGTAGCTCTCTAACACATTTTCTCCACAGTCACTTCTGCAACTAAAAAGAAAAATTTCATGTTTTATTAACTATTTATGGAGAAAATCAAAGCAATATTCTGATAATCCTTATCTTTCTATTACTTTTTTACTTTATACTCTTCCTTGAGCAATTTGAACTTCACAAGTTTCCTGTTGGCTCACTTTTCTGGTTGTCAGGTTCTGTCTGAGAGGGAGCCCTGTTTCTTGGAAAGGCAATATTTCTTCCCAACACCTGCTGGCTCAACATCATCCACAAGCTTGTTAAGCGTGCATGCTGTCCTATCATAGGGACTGTTTATAGAGAAGATCAAGGCTGTTCAGTCACTTTTCCTCCTCTCCTAATGATTTTCAAAGTTTCAGGTGTTTTCTTTTATCTTTCCCAAATACATAGCCATTTAAAGTTGTTTCTGGCAATTCACATTGTAGTCTGCAGTGGAATATTAAAATGCTTCCATATGTTGGAAGATTTTTCTGTTTTATCTGTCACCTACTAGCAATTTTCATTGTAATAACGATGGAAGTGATGGAGGATAGTCCTTGTGTTGACCAAAGGTTTGAATATGGCTTGTCTTTCTGAGGTATACTACCTGAGAAATTCAATAGAATGTAAAAGGATGTTTCAGATCCTCTATTAGGAAGTGGGCTCATACTCCATACCAGCATTATACTCTCAAAGTGTTTTCTCTTTATTATATCTGCTTTATAGGAAGAAAAATAATGATTTGCTGCATTAGATTGGAAAAATTAAAGGTATTTTGAGCTAAAAAACAAACCTCAGACAATTGAATGAAAATTATTGATGCATATTAAGAAGAAACTGTGAAAAGAAGAAAAAAAATGGTAAATTGAGAGATGTGTTTCCTTAAACTGTTCTTTGAATGTCCCTCAGTCTTCTTGTGCTCATCCATTTATTTTATATTATAAAAGGATCTTCTAACTATTGGACTAAACTCACAGATTGCCACTTAATGTTCCAATGATCTTCCACCAAGAGAATCAAGTTCTGTCACAAAGAGCTTCTCCCCCTTTTTTTTTTAGTGCCCTTACAGTTTAGTTTTCTGCCAGCCTGTATCTCATTAGGCTCAAACCAATTTCTCAAGAAATAGAATAGAAAGGAGATCCTGTTATTTTGCTAAATACATGTAACAAAAAATAGATGAATTTAAGTGGGTGGCCAAAATTACAGCAGTGTTCTAGATGAGCTTGTACATAACAGCATTTGAAGTAAAAAACTGGAAATAGTTTGCCTGATGCATCTTAACATTGACTTGCCTCTTCTATAACTTCTTCAAGCTCGTGGTTCACAGTTTGAGTAGCCACAGACATTTCTTTGCCCCCCAGTCTTACAGCTAGTTTCTGAGGCTTTTAGTGTTGGTTCCCCAATAAATGATGGTAAACTGCTGTACTTTGACATTCAACATATTGTTGCATTTCTATTCATCTATTGTCAAACCCTTGCAGTTTGTTTTGTTCCATTTTTCTGCTTTGACAAAGTGTTCCTTGTGACTCTTAAGACATTCGTCTAGCCCCTGCCATCCTGGCAGATCAGAGCAAAAAATTGCTCTTTCCCTTGGGGACCAAGCAGGCAGCTCTGAATGTTCTACTCTGCTCTGAAAATCTAGGTCTGTCACTTTTATTCCCCTTGGTTTTGACCTCTACTTTTTATTTTCTCTTTTAATTTCTTCCCAAATCCATAGTTCTACACCATGACTTCCCCAAACAAGGTAAAAAGAAAGCGAACACTCAAAAATATATCAGGCTTTCTGGGGGCTGCACTGTGCGTGGAATTGGCAGGAAAGGGATTTCTAGGAGCACAGGAACTTTAGCCAACATTCATTGTCTCCAGAAGTGTAGGTAGGTTTATTGTTCTGAGCTACCACCAAGAAAGAGCCAGAGCAGGGAGGGCTGTAGCAGAGGGTGGTGGTAGTGCAGGTGGGGTTCTCTTCTCCCAGTGAGGTTACAGTCCCCCCATATCTGAGCAGGCTGGGTCATAACAGGGTGCCACCAAGGCAGAGGGATTCATGAGATCCAGTGTCCCATCAGTTAGGAGGAGGTGCAGCCAGAGAAAAGTCAGGGCAGAAGACAAGTTAGGTCTGAAGTCAATCTAGAGACAAAGGCAGAAACAGAGAAAAAGATACCTACAACTACAGGTATCATAGATAAACAGCAGCCATAGCAGATCTAGGGGTTGTTTAAGGAAGAAAAAACCCACCAAAATGAGAGAATATATCTCTTACTCTATTTGATGAGTACATCTTGGTAGCTTCCCTTGCAGAGTTGTGTTCATCAAAACTTATGCAGTTTATGCACAGGTGTTTTTGTCTTGTGTTCTTTCATTAATCAACACATTCAAAGTTTGCTGCTTTGTTTCAGTTCAATTTTTACCAAAATTTACAACAATCCTGTATTGGTTTTTGCTAGCAGGTTCCTGACAGAAAATACATAAGTTTGATTTCAGCCAGTCATCCACAACAAAATATCTGCAGCCTGTAAAGGATTATCAATTTAAGTCATGCTTTTCACTTACAAAAGCACCATAGCTCAGTCTACTACTGAGAGCGCAAGCCTGAGTTTAAATGGAATTTTGGGACCAAAATGCAGAGCTTGTGTGTGTGTGAAGATCCCAAATGAGGCTGATCAAAGCAATTTAAACCTTTTAGTGCACTCATGGGCCTGCATTTATGAATCACCTAAAAATCTTATAAAATTCTTCAAACAAGCAACCCAAAATATTATTGATAAGCTAAAATTTTCTGCTCCATGTTACCATTGCTTTTAATGTTCTCTTATTATGAAAATATGTTCCTGAATTTTCACCTCCATCCATCTGGTCTAAAATGAAGAATTAATCTGCATATATTCTAGAGGAAACACTGGCTGAAGTTACCACTCCCTTCTTGGTTTTACATGTGATGTAACTTCAAAGTATGCTGTAGCAAGGCATTCCAAACCACAGTCAATTCGGGCAGCCAAGAGAGTTTCAGTAGATCTTGCAGCTCAGTCAGCTGCAAATACATGTGACCTTGAAGGATCTTCCTCCAAGTTAATTTTGATCTGGTCAGATGCAAGACAGTTCCAAATCAGAAGCTCTGTAGGTGCAATGCACTGAGAGTAATGCCAAAGCAGTTAATCTGTGCATGTTAAACCAGTCTGGAAGTTATTTTTTTCTGAAAGTATTCCCTCCTCTAGAAGATGCTGATACCAGATTTTCCAATTTAGTAAATAAAGGAAGACAGGGTGCTCATTAAAAGCAATGCTCCTTTCACCTTGGCCATATGCTGTTTATAAGCAACTGTAGTGTATTATTATGCCAGTGACAGTAGTAAATCCTTGGAGAAATGTTCCTGTGAAAATACAGTCCGCACATGTCTGCAAGACTGACAATCACCGCAGTGATTAACATAGAGATACCTTATGCTAATCCCTCTGCACAATTTTTATAGCACCAGTCTGCCTCCAACTCTGGATAAACTTTGCTTATATATTTGTCTGAAAGAAAATAAATAAAAGCAATAACTTCCTATAAAAAGAAACATTCCATTTCTAAAAAGAAGGAAATCAGGAGGGTGCTGTGATTTCAGCTGTACCAGACAACTGATGGAATAATTTCTGCGTGATGCAGGATCCATGTGCAGAGCACAGCTCAGTAAGCAACACCTTCGTGTGACAGATAATTTATATCGTTTGGCTCAGCATCAGCTGAGAATTGTGACTTTTAGCTAGTTGGCCAGTTAGAGTAAACATGTTTCTGAGTGGCCAGCTCACACCTTCCAGACCATCAGCATGCCGAGACACTTACCTGTTTTCCATTTCCTGCTGTTCCAGGAAGTGCATATGGTTATTTGGATAGGGAAAAGGGACAGCAGATTTTGGGGGGAAGGGAAGAAGGAAAACACACAGTAGTAAAAAAGATGATGCTGCCCACTGTGGATAAATTAAGTATATTTAAAAGTTCACTCAGTTGTTCTATTTGACATGTGTGGGCTAAATTCATGCAGTTGTCCCTTCATTAGCTGTAGTTGGGTGACAAACAGGCAATTATTTCAGAGTACAATAACTTCAACTTTTAGCTAAAATCAGGAAACAGAATATATCTTATCTTGCCTTTCTGAACAGTTTAGGCTATTCCACTTATAATATTAAAAGGTAATTTCTCTTTACAATTGCAAAGCTTTCATATTGATTAAATTCTTTCTTCTTTTAAAAGAAAGCTGTTTTTTCATATTGAAATGATACAGAAATCATAATTTTGCCACTCTTTAAAAGTTAAAATGCATTTATTGCTATAAATATGGCTGCCACAGACCTGGCCTAATGCGGTGATTTTTGCAATTCAGCTCAGCTGTTCTTAATACACTCAGTGATAAGCAATCAGCTTTACATGGCCTACAATATTCTTGTGCCTGGAGAAGAAAGAGTACTGGTTTAGAACTTGCAAAGGCCATAGCTAATAAGAAGATGTCTCAGAATCATAGATTCATAGGATGGTTTGAGTTGGAATGTGCCTTTAAATTCACAGGGACACTTTCCACTAGACCAGGTTGCTCAGAGTCCTATCCATCCTGGCCTTGAACACTTTCAGGCAGGGGCATTCCCAGCTTCTCCGTGCCTCACCACCCCCACAATAAAGAATTTCTTCCTAGTTACTAATCTAAACCTACCCTCTTTCAGTATGAAGCCATTTCCCGTTTTCCTAACACTGCCTAACCCTGTAAAAAGTCCCTCTCCAGCTTTCTTGTTGGCCCTATTTAGGTACTGGAAGATGCTCTAAGGCCTCCCCTGCACCTTCTCTTTTCTGGGCTGAGCAGCCCCAACTCTCACATCCTGTGCTAACAGGAGAGGTTCTCCAACTCTCTGGTATCTTCATGTCCCTCCTCCAGGGACTTGCTCCACCAGTTCCATGTCCTTCTTATGTTGGTGGCCTGAAAGCTGGACACAGTACTCCAGGTGGAGTTCTCACAAGAGCAGTGATATTCTCTGGCAGTCCTCTCCTATAGTTTTCATTTCCTCAGCACTTGAATATATGCACTGTCATATTTGTATCTGGCATACTGGATGGCAGAAATGCCTGTCAGGATGGAGAAGATGGGAATCTGTTTGTAGGTGTAGACAAAGCACATAGTAGGGAAATGAAAAATAAGGGGGGAAAAGTCATGATGAACGTGGTTGAGCTTTGCAACAGACTGACCAGAGAGCTAATGGAATCACTGCCCTCGAAAGTTTTCAAGAATGAGCAGGGCAAGGCCCAAGCAAGCTGATTTAACTTGGGAGGTCAGCCCGCTTGGTGATAGGGTCAGACTGGAAGGCTTCTGGAGGTCACTTCCAGCCTAAGTCTCCTGTTAGTTTTCTGAATCAGCATTATCAAACAGTAACCTTCTACAGAAGCAAACTATCTTCTTCAGCAGACTCTCTAGCTGCTTGTTTTATCTCACTAGCTCCTAACATGGTTCCTCAGTTATGTCAAATTAGCAAAATTAGCATTCCTTTGCACACAAAATTAGCCTTGTTCATATGCCATAATTACTTTCACTTCCCACCTTGAAATTTAGACAGACATCTCAATGATTAGATGTTATCGTTCTGTTTTTAGTGTCTGACTGTGCCTTTGAACATCTTTGTGTGAAGGACGAGATACTGACTTCTTGTTTGTGGAACACTGCACAAGCATGTAGATTAGTCTAGGGGCATTTCCAATGAGTCAGGTTAATGGGAAACAGGAAAGAAAGCAATTTTCTCTTGCTCCTTGGCTCTTCTCCATTTTTCTTTATCTCCTCTCCCTCCACATTTTGTGTCATCTGCAGACTTAAAATCAACCCCTAACCTCTTTGTTCTCTCTTTTCCTAGATCTTCTTAACCCTTGTTTCATTTCTGGGACTCAGTGTTTTGCTCTGCAAGCTACACTTCCCAGAGGCAGAAGGAAAAATGAAAAAAATATTCACAATAATACTGCAATTAGTTATAAGGGAATAGATCCTACTTAATTCATCTGTGAATTTCCTTGGGTAGCAATAATGTCAACTATCATATGCTGCAATCTCCCAGCTTCTTGCATTTTAATTTTTTTGGTGCTTGTTTTTTACTGAAAGACTCTGAGTGAGGTTTTTTTCCATAATATATTTCTGTATGCTTACTCTCAGTCTACGGCAATCTATGCAATTTTTGAAACTGCCCACAGTCTATAGACAATTGGGTTAATCAGAGATTTCAGATGAAGGGACTAAATCTTGGCAGTATGAATAAGGTTTCCTTCAACTTCTGGATGCAAATGATAATTCATGGTAGCCAGAAGTCCAAAGTCAGAGTGTTTTCCTAACTGAGGGTATGTTTTCCACTGGTTTCCCATGCTGATAAACTGCCCCAAAATATTTCTGTAGTGCAGTAATATATGACAATTGCTTCATTGACCGAATTTATGTTTTTAAACCATAGAGGTTGCAGATCCCGGTGACTGGCTCCTGAAATCCCTTCTGTGAAACCCAATACAAATGTTCCCTTGTAAGTGACTGCTGAATGGAATCACTCTTGGAGTGCTTAACAACTCACATATAAGAAGACAATTTACAGGCTTGCAAATTCTATTTTATTGAATAGAATGTGCTTCTGTTGAAAATAGGTAGGATGAACGGGATTGTTAGTCTTCTGTTTTTGGGTTCAGTTCACAACTGGTAGAGCCTGTCGTCAATGAAAATTCAGTCACTACATGAATGCTGCTCTTTAGATTCCCAATACAAAGTCATCCACTTTCTTTGACATTGGTGTGCTGTATAAATTGGGATGTCCTTCATGTCTGCCTAAAAAGATATCTCAATTTCCAGTGAAGTGTCAGGGCCCCAGACTTCCCTTGTTCCAGGAGTTCAGCTGACTGTGCTCATGTCCAGCTCACTGATGGGATTGCACTGAAGAAACCAACAGCAAGGCTCTACACAGGTCCCCACTCCTTGCCTTGGGAGCTGCCTGCATGCTAAAACTCTCTCCTTTCTTCTCCACCAGTCTCAGAATCTTTAAGATTGATTTGTGCTTAACTTGAAGAGCCAAGGAAAACTACTCCTTGTTACCTGACCCATGAACTTAAATGGGAAATGTAACTTCAGTGTGCATTCCAGGACTCACCCCTTCAGAGAGATGTGCTTTTAAAAGTCATGCAGAAAACAAAGACACTCACATAGTCTTTAAGCAAAACAAAAGCATTTTATTTTTATGTAGTTTGGATTGCATGAAAATCAGCCCTTTGCACTAGTCACAAATTGTATGTTTGCCCCTATGTCCCAGCGGTGCCATTGGGTTTGTTTTTCCCAGTTGCTGTGAGGTGTAATTTTTGTGCAGCCACCGGAAAATTCAGCAGTTATATAAGACATTAAAAAGTTTCTGTTTGAACTCTTCCTATCTGTCTTATTTTATCTGTTTGTAACTGGTAATTATGAGTTCACGCTGATCTACAATTTTAGTTTCCACAGCAGTGCTTTTTAAAAGTCATTTGGTTTCAGTCTGTCTTATTCTTTTCCAGTAATATATTTCAAGGTTTGGGTGTAACACTGAAATATTCATAAAGTTCCTAACCAGTTGCAAAATTTTGAACTGTATTGTAGTAATGGAAGCTGCCTGAAAGACAAATGAGGTACAACAGAGCAGAAAGATAGGTGAAGGGAGAGCAAGAGAAAAGAAATGAAAAAAAAATACACAAAACTGAGCTCAAAGGAACAAGAGAATTGCAGATTATAGTGAAAGAAAGCCAGAATAAAGAAAGGTAAAAAGCAGTGGGAAGAGAGAGGCAGAGAAACATTAACATTTTAGTATAATTCTTTGGTCACTGCCTAACAAATAGGTTGGCAAAATGTTATTTTTTATCCAATCTCATACACATATGCTTGACACATTACAGTAGCTGAAAGACTAACATACCAAGTATGATACTTAAGTTTCTGAGGAAAATAAAAAACTTGAAGTCAAATACCAGATGACAAAATGAGAAAAACTTGTTGAGAAACTGCCATCAAAACAATTTGAGGAGTTATCTGAATGCAAATTCTTGGAGACTAGAATTCCCACTAGTTGAATTTTAAGAAGTAGTGGAGCCAGTACTTTCTTTAGGATCTGTTTCTTTGGATAACCACACCAAACTGAATGGCCTGCTGTGTTTGAAAATCAACTTTTTATTGGTTAACAATTGCATTTGTGTTAAAGAATAAATCAGATGTGTTTAGTAAGATTTACCTACCTTCTCAGCCTGTTTATCAGCATTAATGCTATTTCTATTCTTCAATTTCTCTGCTGTTGTATTCCACGGTTTTAGGGGCTTCATTTGTATGTTGTTTTCCCTCTGAGATTATTATAACGCAATCAGCCAATTGTTGCATCAATTGCCCTATTTGGCTTTCTGCATTCCATGGTGGCACAACACTTGCACTCTCCCAATCTTTGGAGATCCCGAGCTGCTGTGCCAATTATAATCAGCATAATCCCCAGGCCTCAGCATAATGAAGGAAAAGTTTTGTATCAGTAGAGCAATCCAGCTCCTTCACAAAAATTATCACCTCCTTGGTTCCGTCAGCATAAACTCCCATGGAATATCCCTCTCTGATAAAGTTTTATTGAAATGATCCTAATGATTTTTGACCCAATTGAAAACAATAATAATTGAAATATTTAAGCTAAGGAAAAAGAGCTGGTTGCTGTTACCCTACGGGAGTCAGAATGTCACATCTTGGTGTGTTTTCCATTTAGGGTTAGTATTCCCATTTTAAAATGCTGGGAGCTGGATGAAGGATTTCTGCCTTTGGCATCTTACTAAGAATTTAGAAATAGGCTGCTTGTTGCAAATTTCATCTGCCTCCTAGGTCTAAACCTAAATCCAAGTGGCACATTAAGGAGGTTCAGCCCTGAGACAACTTGATTACGTTTAAGAGTGCTCATAACTTCAGGTCTGTTTGCCTATGTGTCCTTGCTTTTGTCCTTTTTGTAGCCTTTTTGTCCAGCTACTAGTATGAACTTCCATGGAAACACAGCACTTTATACTCCAAAAATGTGATGTAGAACAACTTTGCCACATGATTAACTGTAAACCACTGTAATCCATGATTGCCCCCAATAGTTCTCTCCAGAGAACACCAAAATACTTAAACCAACAGTAACCCAGAGGTTTAGCTTATCTGTCAGAGTTCTGGAACAATTGCTAATTGAAATTTCTGATCCATTTGTAAGTTATGCGTGTGAATTTGTTTTTAAGTCTCTAAACTGAGGAACCAGAATGAAGGAATAGCAAAAATATTCCAGTTTGCTTTTTTCCCCACATTCACTGATGTTGTATTCTTCTCCAGGAGAATATGGATATCAGTGAACTTCTTTCCTGATTCGGATTGAAAGACTGCAATCAAAGGATATCATTGCAACTGGCTGTCAGTGGAGCAGTCAGTACTCACAGCCATGTGTTGCTTAAGCAGTGCATGGGAGAAGTGGCCATCCCAGGGCACTCTCAGAGTCTGCACCCCAGTAGTAGTCAGCCAGAAAATACTAAAAAATAATATTATTACTTGAATTCTACTCCATGTCCTTCATGACTAACTCAGGATCATAGGAAGGTCTTGACCACTCTACCATGTCCCCTTAAAATAGGCCACACAAGCTTGAAATAAACAGGGATCACTCTTTTATTTTAAAAAGAGCCTGTTGGAATATGACAAGCTATTATAGTCCTAACCCCTCTTCCCTGCCCTTTCTCATTTCAGTCATTCATATATGGGAAAAGCCAATCAGGTTTCCTTCCTCCTTGCAATCTCACACTCATATTTCTGTCTCAGGTTTAGTGTATTTGTGTTGTGTGAAGAAAGGGGCAGGGTTGGTCAGGAGAGCTGTATTCCCTTTCTGTTGTCACTAGTTCACCATGAACTTGTACACACTGAACTCTCACCATTCCAGAGACAACAGGAACATCTTGTATATTTAGGAAACTCACTGGGAAAAGAAAGTAGTCAGTTGCAGTGTTTTTAATAGAGGTAATTTACGACCTTTCACAGCATAAAATAGTGCAAATGAAACACAGACTAGAGACCAGGTCCTCTTCTCCCACGCGTACTGAATGTTAGAGATTTCATTATTTTGGCCAAGAAATTCGGAATGTTTCTGCAAAATGGGGTTGCTTCAGCAAGGGTTGCTTTCCAGTCTGCTCTGGCTACTGCTTCAGGAATCTTTTGGGGGACATGCAATGAGCAGTAGAACCCCTCCAACACCATGCTTTGTACAGAAAAGAAATGGACCTAGGTCTCCCACACTTGCTCTAAAAACTTGAAAAAAATAAAATATATATAAAGAGGATGAAGGGAGAGGTTTTTATTTCCTCCTGTACCTACGAGGAAAAAAAAATCCATGGCAAGAAACCTTCTCTTGCATATTATCAAATCGCAGACTGTATCTACTTTAGCAAGTCCTAGGATGTTTAGAGGAACATTAGTATTTTGTGTTAGCTGCATTCTGAACTGTTCAGATGTGTTAATGCTGAGATATGTCTAGACATGCCAAAAAACAAAAATGTAGAGAACTGGGAAATACTAAAGAAAAAATAAACACAAGTCCTTACAGACTTTTTGTCATTCTAATAGCAGAAAGCAAAAAACCAATGATCTTATGATTTCAATTTTGGCCATAAGCAGCTGCTACTTACGCCTTATTTCACAGAATAAGCTAAGTTGGAAGGGACCCTAAGGGATCACTGACTCCAGTTCCTGGCTCAACACCAACCCAGGAGTCACGCCATGTGCCTGAGAGCATTGTCCAAATGCTTCTTCAGCTCTGTCAGGTTGGTGTTGTGACCACTTCCCTGGGGAGTCTGTGCCAGTGCCCAGGCATTCTATGGGTGAAGAACCTGCAATTCAATCTTTACCTCCCCTTACTCAGCTTCAGGCCATTCCCTCAGGTCCTGTCACTGGTGACCACAGAGAAGAGATCAGTGCCTGCCCCTCTTCCCCTCACAAGGAATTTGTAACTTCAGTGAGGTCTCCCCTCAGTCTCCTCCAGGCTGAACAGACCAAGTGACCTCAGCTGCTTCTCATATGGCTTTGCCTCAAGACCCTTCACTGTGAGGGCCAGAGGGCTGCTGACCAGGATTCTGAAAGGGCCTACTGGTAACACAGCCCCTAGGGCTGTGGTATCCTCCGCAGTTAGAGCGATCCAAAGGGCTTCCCCAAGACACCCCAAAGCCTTATGTACATTTATTTTAATTCCATTCTCCCAGCTGGCCCGTTGGCCTTCCCACCCCTTTTGTCCTTATATGGAATTTCTCTGGAATGTTCTCCCCAGTTCGATGCCCCATTGGCCCCTTCTCCTTGGTCCCTCCTCCTGCCCCTCCTCATTGGTTCCCCAACCCATCCATCAGCATTGCCCCGCCCCAGCCCTCTCCCGATTGGTTGTTGTAAACCCCGCCTCCATTCAGTATTTAAGAGCTGGGCTCCTTCTTTTTGGGATTTTTTTTTGTCCCTGGGCCCCCGAGGCTGTGGAATAAACCAGACCCTTGGAACCTGCACAGAGCCCCCTGTGTGCTCCTTGTGCCGCTGTGATTGCTGCTCCCCGTGCCTGTGTGTGTGCTGGGCACTGTGAGTGTGAGCTCCTGCATGGTCCTGCTGCCCCAGCCTGGGGAGGCGCTTTCGGAAGGTCACAGCCCTGCTGAGCTGGACACCACCAGAGCTCAGTGATGCTCCACCATCTTTGTTGCCCTCCTCTGGACTTCTCCGATAGTTTAATGCCATTTTTTTGGCATTGTGGCCCTCAGCACTCAAAGTGAGGCTGCCCCAGTGCAGAGTAGAGCGGGACAATCCTCTCCCTTTCCTGGCGATGCTGTGCCTGATGCACCCCAGGGCATGCTTGGCCCTTCTGGCACCCGGGGCACTGCCGACTCATGGCCAACTTGCCATAGACCAGGACCTCGGATGCCTTTCCCCAGTGCTGCTTTCCATCATCTCATTCCCCAGTCTGTACCTACATCCAGGGTTGTCCCATCCTAATCACAGCATCTGGCACTTTCCTTTGTTGAACTTCGTCTGGTTGGTGATTGCCCAGCCCTCTAATTTGTTAAGGTATCTTCAGGCCCTCCCTGCCTGCTGAGGCAGTCAACAGCTCCTCACTGTTTTCTATCGTATGTGAACTTGCTCAATATCCCTTCAGTCCTGCATCCGTGTCATTTATGAAGATGTTGAAGAGCACAGGGTGGAGGATGGTGGAACCCCATCAGTGACAGGTCCCCAGTCTGATGTCACTCCATTCACTACAGCACTTTTTGTCCAACCCGTGGCCCAGTTGCTTACACATTGCATGAGGTGTTTATCCAACTGAAAGTTTAATATTTTGTCCAGAAGAATCCTGTGAGAGACTGTATTGAAAGCTTTGGTGAAATTCCAAAAGATTTCATCAACTGGCATTCCTTGATCAACTAGAGCAAATAAAAGTCAGGTTTGATAAGCAGGACCTTCCTCTCATGAAGCTGTGCTGGCTGTAACCATTGACTGCATTGTCTCTCAGGTGTTTTTCAATACCTCCCAGAATAATCTCCTGGGAAGGCACTGATGTGAGACTGACAGGCCTGTAGTTTCTGGGGTCCTTCTTCTTGCTCTTCTTACAAATTAGGACAATGTTCACCAGCTTCCAGTCAGAGGGGACCTCTCCGGAATCCCAAGACTGATTTAAAATAATCGAGAGATGTTTTGTTATGTGCTGCTTCTAGGAGTTTGAGTCTGTTGCTTTATCTTTGGAATATTTGGTCTTATGGTTGAGGACTCTTCTTAAAAAATATTTCTATAGTATATTTTTAAAAAGAATTTAATACATCTACTTTAGAGTCTTTGGACTACAGCTTCTGAGGTTTAGATGCACCTTTTAATATGTTCAGCATGTTTCTTAGTCTATTTTGAAAGGTGAATTATTCTACATTAGTTTTCCATGCAAAAAAGACGCTGGTTTTTTCCATAGCAAAATCATAATTTCTTTTCCGGTAAGCAGTTTGCATATTTGTACTCAAGACAATCTGTTTAAAAGCAGAAGAAATAAAGTGTGCTAGCCAAAATAAAAGTGAAGGGCAGTCAAACTACAAATAGATTTCAGAAGATACAGAGGAGAATGTACAAAGTAGGCTTTAAGTTTTAAAAATATTGTGAGATTGTTTGTTGGTTTATTTTTAACTAATCAGGCATTTTCAGAGAGAGACCAAGAACTGTCTGAAATAAAAATAGAATTGTCAATCTTATCCTCTGTGTGATTGCATTATTTGAATTAATGCCACACTTTAGAACATTCACAGACAAAAATTGTAAAGGACCACCCTTCCTCATGCATGAAATGTTGTAGCAAACCAACATAGGCATTTTATTTTCAAAGTGAATATTCCTCTGAGCAACTCTTCTTTCACCATAATTTTTGAATATCTACTTCAAGATTCATACATTTTGAACATGATTATGAGCAAATACATAAAGTTAGGGTCACTTAACCCTTCAAAACCTTAGAGCACCTGCTGTCAGGTACCCATCTCCAGCTTCTGAGAAGGAGCAACTGACAGGTCCAAACTGAGACTTGATGTTACAGGTAGCTTATGACAGATTATTTACATGATTCGCTCCAGTTACACAGAAGACAATTTTTGAATAGTGATGTCAACTGAAATTAGCTGTTTTACAAAATGAAAAGCCAAACAGAAAAACCCCCAGCCTGAAAGGATCAGACTGCACTAGCAGAGAACAGGCTCTGTGCTTACAGCTGAGGGTAATACAGGCAATCTGTTACAGCTTTTCAGCCAGCAGGCTGGATTCAGGCTTGGCTTAAATTTACTGCAGGGCTGATTTAGTTCTGGTTTTGGGAGACAACCTGCCATTTAGTTAGGAGCTGAAGCACATATTTAAACTATCTGCTTAATCCTTTATTTTTACTTTTATTGTAACACGTGAAGGAGTGGACTGAGGTGAAGCTCCTGGTTTAGAGCATGAGAGTAATAGATATTTATAAAACGCATTACAGCATATCAAAATAAAAAGCTTTGGAGGGCAGGAGAATGGGCTGGAGTCTCAGCCAGTTTGCTGACCTCCACTCACACAAGCTATAATCAATCTTCCCTTCAGGCATGTACCCTTCAGGTACCCTTATAATTGCTACAGAGATGTATGTGACTGGATCATGTGTGAACAAACAAATGTGGAAGGAGGCCTCCAAGGTCGAGTAAGCACTAGAAATGATTTTGTTAATTACTAATTCTAAGCAAAGAGGGATTACAGGATCACAGGACTGGAAGGAATCTCAAGAGATTTTCTAGTCCATACTGTTCCTCATAATAGCTCAACAGCTAAATCTAGGTCACTTCTAAATACTGTCTCCCTAACCTCTTCTCAAGGAAGGCATGTCCTCCAGCTTCAAATGATGGAGACATTCTTTTGCTATCTATCCCAGTTATTTCACTATTGTGGTCATCGCAAGATGTTTTTCCTTCCTGAAAATTCCTTCTCACAGTTTACTTCGGTGGGTCTTTCCCATGCTATATTTGTGCAATGTGTTATTCCTCCCTCAAAAGTTTAATCCGTATTCACTGTTACTTTGTAGTCCTGAGAATTAAGTAGCTTATGGATTTGAGCAAAAATGTAAGAATTGTATCCAGTTTCGTCAATGCTGAGAACACGTATTGCACTGCTACCATTTATGTAGGAGTAACTACAAGTAGCATGTACCTCCCTCATCTTTCCATAGCTGTGCTTTACATTGGAAAAGACTGCTCTTTGATACTTGCAGCTGCAGAAGCAAGCCAGCAAACAAGATTCAGATGTATGAGTGAGGAAGTGGATCAGAGGAAATAATCTCAGGCTGATTACACAGCAGTAACACATTGAATATAGAAGAGGAAAAAAGTTTTGGTTTTGTGTTTTTTTTTTTTTTTCCTTAAAAGATCCAAGGATGATGACATTAAAATTGCAAAACATGACAGAAAAAGTATGATTCTGTGGTTCAGCAACAATGTCAGTCCTTTCCTATGAATTGACACAAACCTTTACATGATTAATGTCCAGTTTCTTGTCATGTTGGCAGGCAGGACAGGGACTGGTGGAAGTCAGTTCCTAGATCTATGGTGATTCCTTGTAACATGAGTAGGAGGATTAGAGCACGACCACCACCAGTCTGCTCGGAGGAGTCTGTTGGCAAACAGTTGTCACTTGTTGCATTGCACAGCTGAAATCCTACAAGATCAGTAGGAGTTTCCAGAGTAGCAGCCTTACAGAGTGGGTAGTGTTGATTTAATGGGTTTTGCCGACTGCTGATCTCCAGGTACTTGTACCTGCAAAATTTAATCAATGTGGCGCTTGAGATTTCTATAACTCTTCACACTTTATTGGGTCAATAGAGACATAAAGGCAAAGCATGTATTCTGGGAGATCTTGTTTCCTCTTTTCAATACCTATAGGGAGCTTATAAGAAAGTTGGGGCCAGGTGTCTGTAGCAACTGAACAAGGGATAGTGGTTTTAAACTGGAAGAGGGATGATTCAGACTACATATAATGAAGACTTTTTTTTCTGATGAAGGTGATGAAACACTGGAAGTGTGCCCAAAGAAATGGTAGATTGGCCATCTCTGAAACAATCAAGGTCAGGTTGGAAGGGGGTCTAAGCAGCCTGAGACGGTTGAAAGACATCCCCGATCATTGGACTTTTAAAAGTCCCTTCAACCCCAAACCACTTTATGAAGCTATGGTATTTCACAGTGGAAAGAGACTTTACATTAAACTAAATCATATTATCACAATTTTTCCCCAACTGATATAAACCACTCAGCTGAGAAACAAAACTTTGGTGGTTCCTAGATTTGTAAACTAAAGTCCTATGCTAATAAACCTTCTGTCTTCCAAAACAGGGTGCCCATACTCCGATTACTCGTTTGCTTTTACATGGATGCTTTATCACACTCTATTTCCAAAAAGCCCTGTGCTCTGTGCAGTTATGTGATCAGTTTCTGGTGCAGCATGTTGCCTTTGACTACTGGCTCACCCTGGGATCTCCTCATCCTGTTCTTGTTCTCTGTGATCAAAGCAGACAAGATTTGATGACTTCTTATGTTCATGAGCACCCTGTTTATTCAGGCTGACATTTGGATTTCTGGGTCAGTTTTCATTTGCTGTAATAAGATGTTAATCTGGGTTCATTTCAGGAGATTATGAGTGAAAGGTATGATCACCTTTTTTGCTAGATAAAGTAAACGGTAGAAGTAAACTTTTTGAATCCCTAGGAAAAAACATACTAAATGAGCACTTTCTTAACAAGGACCATTTAAATTCTGGTTTATATGTGACTGTGGATTATCTTTGCATTTCTTATTATACTATCTTTTATCTATATATTCTAGCAGTAAGGCTGTGTTGCAAGTGCTCTCTGACTGTCATCAGGGCTACTTTCTTTCCAGGTATTTCAGACCAGCCAAACTGCAAGGTTACTTCATTACTGCAAAGCTGTTGGTGGACTAGCGCTACTTTGAACCTGAAGCAGCAGGAGTATAAATACTTAAATAAATACATTCCTAATCCATAGAAGGTGTTTTGTGTATTATTGTCAATCAGCACAGTGTATAAGTAATCAGACAGTCAGAGTATCATAAATACCGAACTCCGCCAGTCTGATGATGTGCAATTAATGCAAAACTGTTTGACTTCTCTTCTCTGCTGACAGGACCCTCTTTCTTATTGTATGTCAGAATTCCTTGGTTCAAAATACTGAAAACTCAATACATGTTCATTTTTCCAGACAGAAATGCTGAAGCAGGAACACTCAGAGGCCATGTTCATCTTTCTGCTAGCAGAACGTATTCTGTGGAATACCTGTGAACATACTCTACTGCTGTAGCAATTGTTTGACAGGATCATTTCAGAACAAAGGGACTCTACAAATATCCTACTCCTCAAGGATGTGTGTTACCTCTCTCAGCCCAATTCTTGGCAAGAAATTGATAACAGAAGATACATGTAATATAATTCTTCATTCAGGGAAAATTGAAGTCTTCTTGGATTTCATTGTTAAAGTAAATTAAGAAGAGCAGAGATTATATTTTCTGTTGGTTTTGAATAACTCTTAAGTAAAGCTATTCATAGCTTACAATGTTTGCCATTTTTTAACCTCATAAAGAATGCAATATGCTGTTTCAAGGCTAGCAGTCCTTTGTTTTTTCCTGGACTGACCTGTTACAGATCCCTCACATATCTATTAGAAAATAATTTTTTCCCCAACTTTGCTTGTGTACAACTGACCAGTAGCACCATCTATCCCCCTCTATCACCTAAACCAGATTTCTGCTCAGAAACAGCTACCAGCTCCATTAAAAATCCTTAGTTATTAGTATCTAGGCTGTCATTTCTCTGAGCTCAAACACAGCCAGTGTCATCACTAAGTCCTTCAGGCATGACGTTCTCCATGGAGGTTCATCAATGAGAAACTTACTCACAGCAGGTAGTTCATTTTCCATTAAATAATCTCTACATGAAATGGCATCCTTTACTGCCAGGTTTTTTTGGTAACTTGAGAGAGTCACTCAGTGGATTTGGCTATCTGTCAGCCAGATTATCTGTTCACAAAAATACATCACAGAAGTGATGCTTTAAAAAAACCCCAACAAAACAAACAAACTAAAAAGACCCACCACAGAAGAATCTCTGCAAGAAAAAACTGAAGAGAGTAACTGCTCAGATAAATTAGACTCCTGATCACTCCCTACTGTTATGAGCTCTGAGGCAGGACAGTGCTATAACAACATAAGTTTTGATGACTTTGAGCCACCCTGGGATTCCATCTTCCTAAATTTAATTAAGTGGATTAGTAACATATACCATGAAAATTAATTTCTTTTCCAGGGAAATCACTTAATAAATGAGAGATTTTGTATTGTGACTAAGTGAAAAAAGTCTCCATGTAGGAGGAAACTCAGTGTGATCATTGCAGAAGTAGGCAAAATTAAAAAGTTGTTGGTGGTGCAGAACTTGACAGAGAGCTCTGCAGAGACCAGTTAATCAGACCTAGTCTGGCAGTCTGGCTGTCTTTGCAGAATGCTGTTTTGTGACCTCTAGTGAAAACATGAGACCAAGTCACCTTTGTAGTGACCCAGGAGACCAAGGGTGTAACTCATAACTCCAAGAGCCCAAGCAGAAAATTCCTACTGTATATTTAATAGTTATCATACAACAGAGATCCATAACTCGCTGCTATGAAGTCTGTGATCTTACAAGAAAACTTGTTGAGCATGGAGGGGACGAGTCTCCATATTAGTTTAATTGCTGGATATTAACATTTCTTTTGTAGTAACTGTGCCTAAAGCAGTTTACAATGATTAATAAGTCTTAACAGATCCACTTTCAGGGACTCACAAAGTAACATGTGCTAATAACTGTATCCAAGGGATCTTATTTCATGCTTCTTACTATAAGCCAGATCATGAATTCCATTCTGTGCCACCTGTTCTTTCCCTTCCTTATGGGGTCAAATTTAAAAATTGATAGGATATCTACTTGTATTATACCACCAGTATTTCCAAGATTTTCATCTGCCTACAGTGTGAAAATTCAGGCTCATGAAACCAAACATAAACAGACCTTGCTTACTGATGATTTAGTTCCTATGTCCCAGAGCAAGCAAGTGATGAAAAAAGGAATAAAATAAAAATAATGAAACTCCACGTGCTGAAATGTTTTTATATTATCAACTTTGCCTAATTAGTTCAATTTTAAAAGTGTCTATGTATGAGAGAGAATAAGGGAATACCAAAGCAGTGTTTTATTAATTTTTTTTTTCCTTACACTCAGATTAAATCTTTGAAGCAAGGCTAAGCATCTAATTTTATTATGCCGTACACTGGAAATTAAACCTTAAGGAAATTGCATGTAAAATGCAATTATAACTAGGTGTTAATAGGTTTCAACAACCTTCAAAGAGGATAGACATAGGTTTTCTTAGATAAAAATTGTAAACAGTACTGAGAGATGGAAATGCATTACAGATTTCAAAAAGCATAACAGTGCAATCTATATATTATCAATAATTTTAAAACAAGCTCTTGGAAAACCTAGCATTATTTAGCAGAAATCTATATGTTACACTGTTCAAGAACAGGTTTCAAAGTAACATTTATATTTTATCTTAGAATGTAACAACGTTCTTTAAAACTCAGCAAAATATATTGCCTGTTTTATTTTACTTTCCTTCTTGTTATTAACAAGCTCCATATGTTTATGTGTGATGACATTTTCAATGGCAAATATTCCAAGTACTTTTCAGGCCCGAGAGAACTGGAATTGATGAATTATGTTATTGTATTTTGGGACAAGGCTCTCCCACAGGGAAAATAAAACATCTGAGAATCTTCCTGGCTTCTTCCCAGCCTCCTGAGGGAAGCGGGAGAAGAATCACGCCTGGAAAGCCCCACTGGGCATGTAGAGCTCTAAGTCAGAAATGAAGAATGAGGTGGGGAAATCTCAGGATTCAGAACAATTTCATGCCCAGTCTTTGTGCATCTTGCTCCTGTTGAAGGCCTGCAAGGATCCAGAAGACAGGCAGACGGCCAGAGCGCTGTTTATCCTAAGTTCAGGAAGACGTTTAGGCTTCTCTCAGCACAAATTCAAGTCTCACAGCTGGAACTCCAACAGCAAGAAACAAAACTAAGAAACCTGGAGAAGATTCCACATGCCCTCTTGGTAAGAGCTTCCAGTCTGAGCACCACCCTGGGTCCCATGGCCTCATTCCTCACCTGTAATGAATAGGTGGCACATCACTTGGAGCCAGCTGTCCTACAGTAAGGTCTAGGAACTCACTCTTGGAGTGTGTGCATCTCTACTGGGAAGGCAGGCTGGAGAAGGTTCCAGTGCCAACTTGTTTCTTTAGCCATTTGGGTCACTAGTTGGGTCTCTCTAATTGAGCATCATGCCTGCTATTGAGAAACAGAGAAGCACTACAATCTGCATGTGTTTCTTACTGGATCGCTGTAATTTATATAAAACTTTTACCTTGCGACTGGGGTTGATTACATCTGGCTGCTCTAGTTTTTAAGCTTCAGGGTTGATACAGAGCTCATGAATTAATTTATGCTATACTAATTATTTCCAAACCCTTGATTCCCCATTAACTTTAATTAATTTACAAGGTTGATGGCCTTTCTCTGCACACATACAAACACAAAAGTGTATTACATACACAAATGTGCATCACTCCTGAATTTTTTTTTCAGCATCAAGTCTCATACTTATTTTTTAAATTACTTCACTTATACTAATATGCATATCTTCTAAATACCAAAAAAATGAAACCAGACTATTCAGTCCCTAATTAAACCTTACTTAAAATTTCCTTCATGTTTGCAATTTTCATTTGTTCCTTCCAGCGCCTCTCTCTTCCCCCTGCTAAGGAAGTTTAGGTAAACATATTTAGAATAAAAATGGCATTATTTTTCTTTGCACCAAGTACACTGCTGTAATCAAGTTTGATCTTGTCACTTTAATTGCATGCTCCAAGGATGATGACTAACTTTCTGACACTGTTTATGGAGCTATCAATATGTAGTATTGAAAAAGCTTTTGTTTAGTCAGTGCTTTTTACCCTTTAATATGGAGGCCCAGAGATAACTTCATGGCCAACAAATGCCTTCTAAAGTCCATTTCAAACACAGATCTGGAGATGAACATTTTAAAAAGTTTTTTTTTCTTCTTAAAGAATTCATAGGCCATTTTTACTCAAGAGTGTTTTTAATTTACCACTACTTTACAAGACTTTAGGGCACTACTTCAAGACTGAATCTCTAAAATAAAAATTTGGCCACACTTCTTAAAAGAAAGATTTCTGTATGCTGAGCTTAAAATTTTTTTGAATGGTAGTTTTGACTTCAGTACCTTCTTGGATGTTCCTTTCATCTTTGTTCAAACATTTGTCCCCATGGTACATATATCCACTGTTATCCAAGCACTCTCACAAGAGCACCTTGGCCTTTTTCCTGAACATGGAAAGAAGAAAAGTCACCATGATATGAGTCCCATTTTTTTCCTTTCCTTTCAGTGGATCTGATTCAGCTTTTGTCTAAGTGGCTCAGATATACATCATATTTAAGAAAGGTGTGTGGACTAGACCTGCCCATTTTAAATTCTCACTCTTACGCTTTTCACTCATTGGCTACAATACTAAAAGGACAAAAGGACTTTAAAAGCACTATAAAGGACTCCCTCTTCATAATTTACCACAAATAGTTGTTTTTCAACACAAAAATTTTGCTTTTTATTCCATTGCCTTTTTTATCTCCTTCCTTTGCAATTCATTTTAATTTGTAAAGATCACAGATCTCCTTTCCACTAAGTGCCATAATCTCAACTAGGCATAGAAAAATGTCAAGTTAGACATTGTATTGTTTTAGAAGTAACACTTGGGTTATTCACAACTCTGAGCAGCTTGCTCCTCTGTAGGAATACAGGCAATTTACAGAAAGACAAAATCTTTAGGGCCAACATCTCTACTGCCTTTCCTCACCTACCTCCATGACCATGACAGCACTAAACATAAGTAGCCCCATAAATACTGTTTTACCTTTTAGCTATAAAGCACCACAGGCTTTGTACTGACCTCTCAGTCTTTGCATTTATCTGGTTAGGCCTTTTTTGATTTTTAGCTGGTCTTAGCTGTGGTTTTCCTGGGTTGGCTTCAGCCTGGGAGTGCCAAGGGCTGCCCCTCCTACATTGTCACTGCAGGAAAAACTGCCCCCTTTGGGATAAGGGGGCTGGGGGAGGGCTGCATTTAATTTTCACTGTTCAGTTTGGAAGAAGTAATAAGGCTATGGCCTTCAGTAAGGGAACACATAAACATAGCGAATTAAACATTAAGTGGTCTAAAAATACATTCCTAGCTCCACCCTAGTTTGTGTACCTTTCTGCTCTGGACAAGATTTTGAGTGCAATCATCTAGCATAGTGTGGCTATGAGACCAGTTAATGTGTACAGATATTCTAAAGGTAAAAGCAGCTGCTCAGAACTATTGGAAGTTGTTCAGACTCACCTGAGAAAAGACATCATGTGAAATACCCATGTTGTGCTCAGAGTTAACAACTAAAACTTATCCTTAACTAGCAAATAATCTAACAATAACAAGTGTTCCCAGTCTCACATTGATTCCTGGGAGAGGAACTAAAGAAAAACCTGAACAGAGGCAGAAGACCTGACTGGCTAGAAAAAACACAACTTAAAACTGAAATATTACAAACTTACTTCTTACCCTTTAGGCCCCAGAATTAAGGGGCATCAAATAGAAAACTTACTTTCAGGTTATAACACTGTGAATTTCTTCCCCTCATGATTTTGAGGAAAAACAATTTTACCCAGGTATTAAAAATGCAGAAATGTCTGTTTTCCTCCAAAGAACCTATGCCATGCTTCTGAAAATTAATTTGAAACTTATCCATCATTGTTTTAAATGTGATACATCGGTGTGTAATGCCTTCCTTTGATAGATCTCTTTTTATCCCCAAGCTAAGCAATACCACTTTTTTTTTTTTTTTGGTGACTGGAAACAGCTGTAGTAAAATAAACTCTGTAATTATTACCTGTGTCTTTGCAAGGGATGACAAATGACTGTCACACAACTGGTAACAGAGAATCAATAAATGCAACAGAAGTTAACAGGAAATCCTTTTTCTGTTTTGTATTCAAGTTTCTTTTTGGTCTGTCAGGGAAGACAAATATCGAGGATTGAATAAAGTGAGAAAGACAGAAATGGTTGGCAAGAGTAATAATATTATGAAATAGAGTCATAAATTATTAAGTAATCCACATTTAGTGAAATATTGGCCATATTTTAATCTTGAGTTACCTAAAATGGGTTTTGGGCTCTCACAAGCAGAACAGTCTAAATTCAGGGAATTTTAACTGAAGAAGTCAATGACCAAAGGCAGTTGTTAACCACCACTCTGTAGCGTTCTTCTGAACCAGACAAACAGGTGTAGGGCACATACATTTTGGACACAACCTGCTGTTTTCTGAGAGAATTGGCTGATTTTGAAATTTCATGGCCAGACCCTCAATTGGTTTAATACTGCTTTGACAAATTACTTGGTCTCTCAGTGATGGTGACTGTGTCTTCCTGAGCATATGTAGGCAGAAGATAGATCATCTGTTCCAAAGACCCAAACCAGTATTTTCTGGCATTTTGATTGTTTTAACCTCACAATCTGTGTGCGTGTGTGTAAGTATGTTTGTGTGCGTGTATGTAATACATATATATTACATTATCTGCCAGTGCCAGTGCGATATAATGCAAAAATAGAACTTTGAATAGAATATAGAATTGCAGTAAGTGTATGTGGAAAACCTAGAAAATACAGAAGTTCCCTAAATTTTCACTAAAATTTCACTAAAAAAAACCAATACCCACATAACAAAAAGGAGATTTTTTAAATGGTGCCTGTGCATTATTCCTAGTTTGTTCAATGGACTGTTTTACACTCTCTGTATTTTTAACATATTTTAGTTTTATTTTGATTGTCTCAGGTTTCAAGGGATTGTATCTGAGATACCCTTCCTTTGCATCATTTAGAGGGAACAAGAAGGAGAGTGTCTTACCCTTAAGTCTGCCTACAATGGTCAAGAGAATAAATCCCAGTGACATCAGGGGCATCAGGGACAGTGGCAGGGGTAGATGCCAAGGTACCAATCTCCCCTATTTGAACCAGAGGTTTTTTCACAAAAGTCTGACACTTCTCCCTCCACAGCCCTGAGAGGGGAACGTACCTCTATTTCATGTTGAGAGTTGCTTCCCCACTACCAAAGAGTGTATCTCCAGCAGCTTTCACTATCTTTGGGAACTGTTTTTGGACAGGGACACCATGCTCCTGTGATGGGATGAAGTTTCTATGCGTGATGAGTGAAGTTTTTTTTATATGATTTTTATTTTCCACCATTGTTTTCATGTGCCTCAACACTGGCTGAATTGTCCCACAGCCTGTAACACAGGCTCATTCCATAGGCTCAGTTCCTTGTGCCTCATGTTCCATCTTTAAAAGATTAAGGTTTGACTCTTTTATTTGGGCTAAATATATATATATATATATATATATATATATATATATATATATGTAACACAATTTACTGAATTTCATGTCTTTCTTGACCATTTAGGAAAATACACCATATTCTAGAACTCAACAAAATTACTTCTTCTGTGCTGATATGTTTGTCTTCACTTACAATCATCAATCAGTGCTCAGTTTTAAGGAACACATTGGAACTGATTTTCTCTAATGTTTGCTTGGGCTAGAGAAAGATTTTTCACCAGTTTAAGTGTGACTCAGTGTTTGGTAAAGATTTTTATAGCTGACGTTTCTGGCAGTATTAATTAGAGAAAATTATAATGTGATAGACAGGTTTTGCCAGTTTAAAATTCTTAACAGAACTCCCTCTGTCTCTTAAAAACCAAATGGAGATTTTGATTGCATTTGCATGCCTGAATTGTTAAACTCCTTGAATGTTAAGACTCCATGAATATAACAGGATATATGAAAATGAAATAATCAGAACTTTACTTCAGCAAATAACCAGATGTCCATGTGTGTGTACATAACATTAGAAATGAAACAATATTAAACATAATAAACATTTGAGGCTGTTCTCCATGTCATTGTTGCTAACAATGATTTTCAATCACAGCTTAAAATTTTCTGGTCACTTTCTATTATTGATACTTAAGTAATTTTTCTATTATCACAGTTGGTAATTTCATGTTTCTATTTGATTGGAGCTGGTGTTAAGCCATTAATTGGAAAAATAACTATATTTTTAATGATGTATTTTCTGTCATTATCTGCTCCAGTGGCTTCCTAGATCCAAACAAAGACATTTAATTAGTGTTTCATTTTCTCTCTGGTCCAATAAATATTTTAATCAAGTGCAGGGAATGAGAGCCAGGAAGAAAAATTCAAAAATCAGCCAGCATACATCAATAAAGTACCTCATTACTTTGGTTACTTCCTCCTCACATAGCTTCTTCAGGAAAACCTAGTGTTGCAGGGTTTTTTGAAAGAGATGTCAAGAACTATTTCTTCTGTAAAATTGTTTTGTTGCTAACCCTACTACTAAATTACAGCTTCCAAAATTCACTTTCTTGAGATGAAGTAATCTTCAACACTGTCTTATCCCAATGTCAGCAAGAAGAAATGTGACTCAATTATCCAGTGAATCTTAATATGGTTTTCTAGAAAATGCATTTTTTCATATGCACAGACATGTCCTTTAACCATGTGGCATCTACCAGGGCCACACAGTGGCTGACATGCAGAGTGCTGTGTGTGCTTTCTTCCTGTTCTACATGAAGTGGCTACAATAAAAATCTTGTTAGACAGCATATATAGACAGAAAATGAATAATTCTAAACCAGTTTTCTGTACAAAACCAGTGGAACTCAGATGAGCAATAATACACTAATCCAGTCACCTTGATTAAGCATTTGATTATTGTTATTATTATTAGTTATGTCATCTATGGTTAATTATTATATTTTTTAAACATGGCTCATCTGTGAATTTGACCTTGAATTTTTTGAATACCGTCCTTTTTTTGCAATTTCCAGTGTTTCCAAATCATCATGTTGAGTGCAGCCATTGACTGTTGTTCCTACTTCACTATGTACAATGTAGAATATTTCATATTCTGTGAATGCCATTGCCAAAAGCCTCAGTATGCATAGACCAAAGCTGGAATAATTAGCCCTGTGCTTCTTCCATAGTTTTCAATCTCCCAGGGCAGACCTATTTCTCTACTTTTCGTGATAACTAAAGATGCGGTAAGTAGGTAAGCTTTTGTATGACAGTCATTTGTTAGTGAAAATTACTTTTTTAATCCACTATACTATTGATTTTAAATATATGAACCATTAACTCGGCTAAAGAAACTGATATCAGTACAGATTTTTCATGGTCTCAGACCAAAAAAATACTGGTTTTAATAGAGTTTATTCTTTGTGGCATTAAGAAGCACAGGAATTTGCTCTTAGATCTTAAATAGCAGGCTTGACCAAATCATTCGATCAGTTTCTAACTCTGTTCTTGGTTTATATTTCTGAGACTTTGTTTAAACTCCTCTCTTCAGTGACACTTGTCAGTAAATGTATTAAGAAATATCAGATCCTTGGTTTCACCTTTTTAGAAGATTACTGAGACAGAGAATTCTTTCTGTGAATTCCTTCAAAAGTGTAGCCAATACTACTGGTCCACTTGTCACTATATGCTTGATGCACATCATGGTGAAAATCACAGCTGCAAGCCAAAGGCACTTCAATGTAGAAAGAGAGAGCTGGTGTTCCCCTGGTAGCAGAGAATTTGATAGAAAACACTTGCTAGAGCAAAAACCAGTATTATCTCTTCTGCCCTCTTATCCTGCTCATCATCACAATCCAGTAATGCCTGTGGTCTCCTTTGTTCAGATCACTCACTGAAATATCTCCTGAGAACACGACAACACAGTGGAGAACCAAGGTGGGAACCCGTGCAGTTTGGCTGAGGTGCTGGAGGCAGTACAGATACAGTGACAATTACTGCCTGAGGGAAGTTGCAGGAATGCCCAAAAGGGGCATTATAATAATTCTGCCTCTTTGAAGTCTAGGACCTACTTAATCACTGGTGCTTCTCCCACCCCTTAGACTGCCTTAGTTTCTTCTGCTTCCATGCCATATTTGACTATAAATCCTAGTGTGAAGCCCATGTACAGAAACCTTCTCTTACTCTCTATTTTATGCAGCAGGTGAACACATTGTAACTGGACATTCAGCATTCACCACAGGTATACTTGTATCCAGAATTCTATAGGACTCGCTGATTCTGTGCACTCGGATTCTACTTTGCATTTATTCCTCTCTCAAACATCTACATGAATTATTCCAGCCCCACGTTCCCCATGAACTTGAACCAAGAAGGGTGAAATGCAGTTCTGCAGATGAACTCCTTGTTGCCAATCTGCAGTCAAGGATGGAAAACTGACTGAAAAAGCCCATGCAGATCTGAGGGGCAGACTGCACCCATAATGAAGGATTGTCTTGCATTTGTGGTTTTGCTCCAGAGGCTTTCTGTGCTAGTCCATAACAGAAGTAGGACTGTTAGCTTACTGCCTGTACTACTTCAAAGGCTGAGGATAAATCAGACTCTCCTGACTGGGCTGCAATCTGAAATTCAGTATGAAAGAGCGACACCTGAGAATTTTTACCCTTCACAAAGATAATTTCACTCTTCCTTCATCTCTCTGCTTCATTTTATTTTGCAGACAATCCCTTTAAATGATACAATGCCACTGCTTGCAAACACTCTCCCTTCCCCAAATATAAGGGGCTTTCATCATTTTCCCTCAGTATTTCATCACCTTGCCCCAATATTAAGAGCAGTGCCCCCCAAGACAACAGGCAGCTCTATGAGAAGTTCCACTTTGAGTTGCAGAAGCAGCACTGGAGTGTCATGGATGATATCCCCACCAGGCCCAGCTTCCTTACCTCAATGAGTCAAGAATTCACCGAGTAGTTCTGTAAATCTGTCATGCTATTTGCTACTCATAAGTAGTCTTCAGAGGTATGTCTGGCAGGACTACAAAGAACAGTGAGATCTGAAGCCTGATTCATGAATTATTGGGTGGCAAGTTGAAAGAACATACTTCTAAAACTAGGTTGGCTTCTTAACAAAACTTGTCATAACTGTGGCCCAACAGCAGCAGTTTTATCCTCTGAGAAAAAAAAAATAAACAACAAAACCCCAAAATACTTTTGGATGCATTTATTGATGCCTCTTTCCTCTTGCACTGTATTTTTCCTACTATTTTCCATGCAGATCACTAAGATGTCTAGGATGTTGCTTTAGGCAGGACAGACCATTCTTCCCAGAGTTATTTCCCCTCCGTGACTTCAGACCTTCCATGAATTTTTCTTCACCATTTTAAGAGAAAGAGCTTTACTGGTTTCTATTAAAGCTACTAAGATTCTCCTGCTGTCAACTAAGCTCAGGAATTGAGGCCTGATGTATGGGAATGAGCCAATGCTTTTATCTCACTATGGTTGCATCCCATGCAGTTCCACCCATCCCTATTCTTCTCCGAGTCCTGAAGACATTGTCTTTGTCTCAGTATTTTATGCTCCAAGGCTCAGTTGGCTTCCTGCAGTAGACATAGTTTGCTAAGAGGACATTTTGGGAAAGTGAAAGAAGTTGTAAGATATCTGGCTTTTGGGATGCTATAAAGACTGCCATATCCAGACCATACATAAAAATTTCTGTAAGGCTGTTAGAATTTGAGACAAAAAAGATAAACAGGCAGAAGAACTATTTTTCAAGCCTTTATTTTATATATCTGCAATATTCAGAGCATTGGAGGCTGATTTCTCTGGAAAAATTCAGAAGCTGTAGTAATGTAGTAATCAAATATTAATAATAATTGGAAAATGGAGAGTAATAAACCACAGAAGATGTAGGCACAAGTTTTCCAGGAAAAGAAATCTGGTGATTAACTTTTTTCCCTGATATCCCTCCCATGATGTTCTTAGAAAGAATTCATTTGTTCCATTTACACAACTGTCTATCACGAGGAACTGCTGTGCTAATAAATCCCTGCCTCTCAAAGAAGATAAGATATATCTGTCATACAAATAATACTTGAAGTGAGTTAAAGCAACAGGTGGTTAAAAAAGGAAGTTAAGCCAAGGGAAAACTAAAAGCTCAAGAAGAGCAAATCAGCATTGGAAGACACATCATATGTCTGGGTAAAAACTGATAAAATGGAAAAGAGGCTGTGGATTTGGGGTTTTCCTGTCAGATTTACTGCGAACAAGCTTTCAAAAAATTTATCATTACTGGCAACAATAGCAAATGATGTTTTGTTTTGTTTTGTTAAAGCTGCTGTGTTGCAGTCAGTGAACATTATTTTAAGTTTCCGTTCAGTGCACAATGTTTTCAACTCTGTGATAATGATTTGATTTACAAGAGCAGGAATTGTGTATCTCTGTGTGTGTTTGAAAGCAGGTGAGTCTATTGTTGGGGTATGGTAGGCCCATATGACCTCTCTAACAAACCTATGTTAAGTAACAAATATACTGTGGTCTCAACTGCAAAAGAGAGATACCAAATAAGTTTTTATGCTTGCCAGTGTTGAGTCAGAGAAGTAGACAGTTTTATAGTTCATCTGTCCCCAAAACAGAAAGGGGACTAAGAGAAGTAATTCTCATCTTTTTCTGCCAAAATACCCTGGTTCTTAAGTTTCCAGTTCCTGAGTTTCAGTTTACTGTTTACAGCACAAACTCTCAACTGTTCCCATCTCAAGTTCCCCAAATTTGAACTTCCATACTGCAACTACATTTACACTCTTCTCCTGGAGTTGCTTTCCTCCCAAGATTCACAGTCACAGAAAGGACCTTGATAGGGACCTCTGGAGTTCATCTTCTCCAACCTCCTGTTCAATCAAAGTCCTCCAGCAGGCTGCTCAGGACCACATCCAGACAGCTTTTGAATATCACTAAGTTTGGAAAGTCCATTCTCTCTCTGGGCAACCTCTGCCAGTGCTTGGTCATCTTCCCAGTGAAAAAGTGTTTCCTGATGTTCAGAGGGAACTTGCTGTGTCTTAGTTAGGGCCCATTGTCTCTGGTCCTGCCACTGGGCACCACTGAAAAGAGTCTGGCTCCATCTTGTTTGCACCCTTCCTGCTAGTATTTATATACATTGATGAAATCCTCTCTAAGCCTTCTCTTCCCAAGCCTGACGTTTCTAAGCAATCCCATGTTTCTCAGCCTTTCCTTATATAAGCAATATTCCTGTCATTTAATCGTCTTCATCACTAGACTCTCTCCAGTCGCTTTCTCATGCTGGGGAGTCCAGAAATTAACTCAGGCCTTAAGGTGTGGCCTCAGGAGTGCTGAGGAGAGGGGAAGGATCAGCTTCCTCAACCTGCTGGCAGCACACACACCACACCCCCCCCCGCCCCCCTCCTGCAGCCCAGGATCCTGCTGGTCACCTTTACTGCATGGGCACACTGCTGGCTTATATTCAACTTGATGTCCACCAGACCCTCAGGTCCTTTCTTCACAGCTATTTCCTATTTGGTCAGTCCCCAGCATGTACTGGTGCATGCCCTTTTGACTTGCACCCTCTTCTGGCTGCATCCTCTTCCTCACCACAGTCCTCACATTTGTCCCATTATCTTGTCTCATCCCTCAGCTTCTTCTCCTACATAGACTTCTCTCCTCCCCTTCACTCTCAGCCCCATCCTCAGCCCACGTGTCTACTGTCTGCAGTTGCTCTGCAAACTCTTTCTTTCTGTTTTTAAATAGCTTACAATTCCTTCCTTCCTCCCCCACCCTGGACTTGCATTACTCTCCAGCATCCATTTGTAATTGATTCCACCTCTATTCCTGACTTTCCCCACAGGAAAAACAAAAGCTGGATCCAAGCTGCAGCTATCAGAAATCTGCATGGATATATTCAGTGGAAAGAAAAAGAGCAGCTGTCTGGGAAAAAAAAAGGATGATGTATGATAGCCTGTATTATACAAGCAGGCTTGCTTTTTTTTTTTTTTTTGCAAAGTTGTAATTATTGTCATCAAGGCAGAATCTGTACAGAACTGACTGGAACTCTTTCAATTAGGAATTAATGCCAACACAAAGTTTGAAACACTCAGAGATCTAATACAATTTTATTGCTTTTGTCCTATATCTATTCCTACAAATAATTATTAACGCACTTGGACAAAAGTGGGAAACATTGCTGTATTTTTAGCCAGCTTTTCTTTTAGTCTGAAACAAATCCTGACAGTCCTTTAAGCAGGGCTAGCAGATGTAGTGTGTTACCTGCCTCTGCCAAATGAGCAAATCTCTCATCCTTGCAATTCACTTCTTCTCCAGCAGTCTGCCCAAGAATACTGCTTTTAACATGAAAGCAAAGCATTCATGAAGGTAAGTCAAACTGTCCTAAAGTTTAGGATTCTTCAGTTTCATTAAGCACTCCAAATAATACAGATACTTTTCATTCAGCTGGTATGTTACTTCCATCTCAGTTGAAAAACAGGATGATTTTCCAGACAAAAATAATCTCTCTTAAGCCAATTGGCTTAAGAAGTTTAAAATACAGAATTCAGAAGAAGTATGTTGCATATGGTTGTGATTAGAAAAGAGCTTTTTCAGCAAATTCTGTTAAAACATGCAATGGTGGGCACAAAACTGTCGAGGATAAAACAGCCAAGAAAATTCCCCAGAAAAGTTGCAAATTTCACAGTGCAGTGCTGTCAGATCACAAGACTGTGAGTGAATTACATTATATAATGAAAGGGCTGTTTGAGTCTTTCTCTTTTCGTGTTGTTCTTCTCTTGTGCAGGCCTAAGGAAAGCAGAGGAGAGAACATGCAGGAACAGATTTGATGACTTAGCAAATGCCTGCAGATTGCATTCATAGCAAACCTTCAGAGCATAGTGAGAAAGAGGCAGTGACAGGGAAAAGGCTGAGGGACAAGAAATGCTTGTAGTTGACAAACATACAGGACTTAGGCTTATGTGGTGACTGAAACCAAGCAAGTGGATAAAATCAACAACAGATGATATGCAGATGAGGAAGAGATAAGAGAACTTGGGAAGACTTGACAGAATAGAGAAAATAATACAAAGGTTGGGGGTCTGGCTGCAGAAGAACAACTAAGTCCAGAAGCAAGAGACCAAACTGAAATTAATGTATGTAACTTTCCTCGTGCAGTCACAGAAAAAAAAATACTGACTTTTATAGGAGACTAAAGTTCCTTAATTAGATGGAAATACATTGAGTGTTTTTGCAATATTTTACTGAATTTATGATTTTCTGTCCTCATTTTTAGTTTATCATTGAAAATGTTTACAAGGTGTTTGTCTTTCATATTTTCATGTTTTTTTTCTTAATAGAAACTCCACCGAAATGAGATCTTTCAACAATTAAAATACTGTTGCCTATTTGACATGAAGAAGCAAACTGGTTGCAGTATTTGATTCATCCTAAATCAATAGGTAAATGAGGTACTTTTTACAAATTTTTTTATTTCTAGATATTCCTTATGTCCCTTATAATCTATTTAAATTTATATCATGGATGCAGAATGAGGTTTCCACTATGAATGCCTGTCATCAATCTGGATGATGTTCTCATCTTTTCCTACACTCTATTTTAAAAATAGAGAGCGTTATGATTGGGAAGAAGTAAACAATTCCAGTAATCATAGTCTCCTAAAATCTCATATCACAAAATCAGTGCCAGTACCATCCACAAACATGTATAACCAGCACCATGACTGTACACTTGACCATTTTAAAATTTGAAAGTCTCTGTGTGTTTGCTGCTTGTGAAAAGGAGCACTGCAGTGTTGGATAGCTTCCATTTCTCGATAGAAGGGTTGCACGGCAGGAGGTGGAGCACAGGAGCCTTAACAGTGACTGACCCATTCTTGGATGCTAATTTCTTGCTGTTCCCATCTTGGGAACAAGATCACCTTCAAACTGAGGCTAGGAAGACATGGGTCTTTAATTTTCACCAGTATTGGACATGTGGGTCTCTTCATGGACATTCTCAGAGCTGCAGAACTTCTGTTGTGACCTAAGCCTCATGCTGTAACAAAGTGTAGTGGCAGAACTCTGGAATATACAGCACCCCTTATGTATTTCCTTCACCATCACAATAGTGTACTTTGCTGCTGGTTGACAATAATCCTGTATATTTGATCCTTGGGAGGTTCCTGTAACTGGATGCAGACTTCCATACCTTTCAATTTGCAGTATAATTCTTTGGGCAAGGAAGGGACAAATCTTCAGCTCCTCGAACATTTCTGTCCTCTGCCCTCTTGCCTTGTTAGGAGACATACTGACTCCTTGGAGGGAGAAGTGTTGTGCTTTGTACACATGCCAGGGGCAACTGATTAGAGAGCACCCCTCCTTGTGGGGGTATACAGCCCAGAGCTGAACTGCAGGACTTAATCTAAACACATCTACAGCCTCTAAAGGCTTTGAAACTAATCTACTTCTTCCTCAGAGAAAGTTTTAAGGGAAAGGTAATAAATTACAAAAATATATAACAAATGGGGACAACATAACCTTTTTTAAGATGATGCTTTTCTCAGCACATCTGTTTTGATACTCAGGTTCAGGAGCAACAATCAGCACATCTCTTTGCTACCCGCTGCATTTTTTCACAATTACAGTGTTCTGCTGAAGAACTGCTGACATATGTTGTGTTTTTCCCATTACTTCTACGAGGACAAATTTGAAATATTCATTTGAATGTTAGGAGGTTAACAAAAGAGTGAATTTGCTGTTTATCAATAAGCAGAATTGAGGGAAGCAGTCCCATAGCTTTTCATTCATCTGCTTCAACTCTGTCAGTTGTGATTCAAGATGTCATATCTAGCAACTGAAAAAAACACTTAGTTTAAAGTTTAAACAGTGAGAGATTCAAAAATATGAAGTAACATGTCATAATGTAGGGTATAAAGAAAAAAGTGGATATATCTGGAAACCTAATGTTTTAAACTGTTTGATAGAATACTGAAGAAATATTTTAAACCAGGTCATGAAGCTTGAAACTTCAAACTACTGCCAAACTAGTTTAGTTTCTGTTTCTTCTGTTTCATAGTTTTGTATCCTTTTTTGTTTCATAAGAGACTTCTCTAATGACTGTTCAATGGTCTGTATTACTGTGGAACAGTCCCACTGGTTTGCTCATCATTTAATTCATGCACAGTGTGTGGTATGTCCTACTACAGAAATTGTGTTTCTGTTTCAAGGCAAGAAGGTTTCTCTTCTTTTTAGTGGCTGCCTTGCTTCAGAATGAGCAGAGGCCTCCAGAGAGGAGGAAATGAAGCTTGCCTCAGAGCTAACCAGCACACAAAGCACAGGGAAGCTCCCAGTTTATCGGAAAGGGCAAGACCTTCAACACCAAAAAAGGTATTGGGAGCCTGTAGAGAATAGAGAGGGGAAGAGGGGTAAAGTCTCTTCTCTGCACTGTAAGGCAGGGTCAGGCCAAGCTAAGAGCTGACTGCAAAGAAGAGGTGCTCCTACAAATGCAGAAATAGCTGTGCATGGTGTGCTCAACCCAGCAAGCTGCTGGAGAGGAGCTGGATGGCAAAACACAGCAGGAAGGGCTCCCTCAGCACACAGAGTACCAAAGAAGGATCTGGGATCTGCACCAGGCACCCAAGCAGAGTGGTGTTTAGTATTTTGTCCACTAAAGAAATCTGACTTAAAAGTTCAGAGGAATTTGACTTTTAGGTAACACCTTTATGAGAGTGCTTCTGCCTCAAATTGATCCTCCATCATGGCTAATTTCCCTTCTGCTCCTGGCATGCATACTCATGAAACTGCATCTACATTATCAAGAGTATGATAATAGGAACATTTACTTGTCAGCTGAACAAAGTCAAGGGATTTAATGGATGGGAAAACTGAGCATGTTGTAAATGTAAATAAGGATGGCAGAGTTTTGATGCACTGCTGGTATTTTGTGCCTAGCCAGCTGTAGCCATAAAGGGAATATTTGTGCAGAAGTACTATATTCACAATACAAAATTAAATCTGAATGCATTTGTCCTAAAAAATTAAATAGATTCATCTTATTTTCTTTCCCAGAAAATCACGAGGGACAATTCTGCCTCTGAGAAGCTGAGCTCCCTGAATGGCAGAAAGGGAAGACAGGATAAACGAGTTTGGAAGGTGTAAGCTATTTTATCAACTGAGAGGATGGAGGGAAAACATGGTGCTGTGAAAGAAAGGACAGATTTGATAAACACTCACAGAGAGGAACAGGCTCATATACATCCTCGTTCTAGAGCGTCCCTCATTGAAGATATTCAGGAATTGTCTGGACACAATCCTACGCCATGTGCTCTGAGATGACCCTGCTTGAGCAGGGACGTGGACCAGATGACCCTCTGTGGTCCTTTCCAACCTCACCCATTCTGTGATTCTGTGGTTTGTGCTATTGGCATGTCAAAAGGTGTGTGAATAGAGGAAGGGTGGCCGGATCCTTTGAGGTCAGGATAACTTAAAGTAAACCTCCACAACTATGGAGTTCAGCACAAAGGATCCTCAAGTGGGATGCTCCAAGTGATTATTGAAAAGCAAATCACTACACAAATTCATCAAAAGTGAAACAATGTAATGAAAAATCACACCTTTGCGAGTATTTCCCCAGTAGAGAACAGACAGATATGCATTTTGCTATGTCTTTTGACACCACTCCTCTCTCTCTTACAGAATGATTAGGGTGCAATGAAGTTAGGAAAAAAGAACTAATGGAAAGCTGTGTATTAGAGTACCTCCTACTTTAAGAACATGAAATAAATTGTGGTCTGACAGGACATTAGAAAATCATCTGCAGAATTTGCAGTAACCACTAATATTTATATTCCTACCTAAAGAAATTCAGGGCTTTAATTCTTTATGCTACAACAATATTTTCATTCCTTTAGTTAATTACTTCTCTATAAGGTCAAGAACATCCTTTTTCTGTCTGTACTAATGCTAAGGATGCCAACAAGACAGATGTATATTACGGGTTCCTTTCTCATTTTCTTTATGAAGTCAGCAAAGGACTGAAGCACATTAATTAAATATTTGGCATCAGACAACCTGTTAGGGAAAATGCGGAACTTTTGACAGAAAAAACCTCAATCTCTCAGCAGGGACAGTGAATATTTTGTTCAGAAGTGCAGTTTTCTCATTTCTTTCTTTCTCTTGTTATTCAAAAATAGAGCTGCAGCTGCGTAGAAGAATTTTATTCGAAAGGGTCTCCAGAGGTGTCTAGTCCTACTCTACCTCTGAGCAGAACTAAATGAAAAGCTACATAAGGTTGCTTAAAGCCCTGCTCAGGTGGCTTTTGAAACACTCTAAGGATGGTGACTGCAAAACCTTTTTGAAGAGTTGCAGCTTTTCCAGATTTTTTTAGTCAAGTAGCCTTTTCTTGCTGATGTCCCTGGTAGGCCATTATTTTTCCTTGTGTGTGCTCTTCATGTTCGTTTTTTTCCTTCCACCCTAGCCTAAAAATAGAACACTCCTCCAGTTATCTGGAATTTTTTGATATTGTAACTTGTTTTATTTTAATAACATATCTTACACTTTTTGTGGTTTTTCTGCACTGATTTTATAGGCATGCCATTTGTCAATCACACAGATGAGAGGGTACTGTCCTCACATGATAGATGGCTTCTTTCCTGTTTATTTGTAGACATTCACATACAATTCTTGAAAAGATCTTCCATTTCATAGATGATCAAGACAGGTTTTTATCCTGTCAGAAAATCCTTTGCAGCTGGAGCTCTCAGGTAGCTGAAATTCTCCTTCCTGACAGAAAAAATGGTGTCTGGCATGAGAAACTCTCCTTCAGAGACTGTCGGAGATCCCAGTGGATTTCCAGGTGTATGCTGACCTGGATGTGCCATGATTTGAGCAGGAGGGGTTTGCATGGTGTATGATTACTTCCCCAACTTATAAAAAACAATCAAGTCTCAGCTGGGCATACTCTGTTGAGCTATAGATAAACAACCTCATTGTCATTGGGAACAGAATTGGCACACATCTGTGGGGTTTTTTTCAGGTAGGTCATTTTGAAAGTACTTCATGATCCTGACACAAAGATTGAACTGTAAATTGACACGAAATGTAACCAGACATAGTTGGATACAAGATGGCTCAGAAGACTGGAAGCCTGCAGGTCATTAGGCTGTGAATTCCAGACAATCTTTGTGACATCCATCATGTGCAAAATAATGTGTTGTACCTGGGCTGCATATGATCTGTTGAGAGGTGTTAAAAGGGCCTGAGAGCTGGCAGCTGCAAGCACCTTAGGTGACAGGGAAAATGAAGTCAATAAAGATGACAGTGGTTTATATCTATACAAATTAGGCTGCTAATGAAAAATGCTTTGTGAAAATGAGTGTTGTTGAAGTAAATGTTTTTTGCTGTGCTTATCTAACTCCAAAAGAGATTGTTAATTCACTGAAGGTTGAGGGAGTTTGTGATCTGCTATCTATATGCCATGTAAAAATGTATTTATTCATGAAGGTCGCAATGTTCTCTTTCCTCAGAATTAAGAACAAGTAATTCTGTTTATGGATGTTTGCTCCTACTTTAGTTAAGAATTGTTACTGATGTCAATTATTTCTCTTCAGACAATTGATCTTCATGTGTTGTCTCTGTCTCATACACTTATCACTCAATCCTCCATTCTTGTGAGAGATGAGTTTCCTTCCTCAGACCTTGTCAACATTTAGATGGAGAACACGCAGATTCTGCTAGTGCGTCAGGTTAGAAAACTGCAAGAAGTTTTCCTTTTTATTTTGACAGAACAATCAAGTTGTATAATTTTAGAAGAAGAAGGCATGAGTGCTATCCCAACCACCTACGTTTTGGCAGAAATCCTGATGTCAAACAGGCACTCTGATTTGTGTCAAGATTGTTGCTTGCTTTTTGCCATATGGAGAAAATTCAAATAATTTCACTTTGTAGTCATTTGATAGTTTTTGCATATTTTGCAATATTGATTCAATGCTGAAACAAATGCCTAATTAAAATTTTTAGGGGGAAAATTTAGAAAATGATTTGAGTTCTATTATCTGTTACTAACTTTGTCCCATTTTTTCTTTCCTCTTTTTGAATCCTATTTAAAATATTATACATTTAAAAATCAGAATATTCTTTTTTTTTTGTTCTGTAAGTTAGTAGAAAAACTGTGAAAAACCATTGATCAGACCTGTTGAGATTACATTTTCCATGACATATTTTACAAATATGCATTTTAACAATTACAATCAGTTTTCAACCAGATTATGAGAAGCAAATCAAAAAGAACTGTCTGAAATAGTTCTGCAGTATTCTATTTCACAGAATTTTAAAGACAATTTTCATTTTAAATTTATACTTTATTATACTGCTTCTAATATCTTAATCCTTCAAAAGGAAATAAAGATGCATAAACTAGAAATACCATTAAGACAGAGTTCTTTTTTATTTGAAAAAAAATTCAATTCACAGTGAGATCAATCAAGCTCTGAATGATAAAATGGATCTTCAGCCTAGTGCTTAAAATTGATTTGGTTGGATGGTGCACAGTCAAAAATGTAGGCATGTGTTTCTATGTACAGAATTGTAGAACTCATAGGTCCAGTAATTGATATCAACTTCTGGTGTTTGAATTTTCTTATTTTATTAGTCTATAAAAGCCTTCCTTCTGGAATATAATAATTTCAGAGAAGAGGTCTGCAGAATCAGGACAAATGGCCAGTTATGAGACACATGCAGCTCAATTTTGTTCAGCCACCCTTTTGTATTTTCCTATTGGGAGAGTCAGGCTCTGCTCTGATACAATAAATATGTGCTCAAAGAAACCAGTCTTTGAGCTCTTCTATTTTCCAGTGGCAATACTGCTTCCCTGGGACTGTTCTGGCTGACAGGACCACTGAAGCACAGTGCATGTCAGTCATAATTTATTCCCACCACACCTTATCTGAAGAGTTCACTGAGCAAAATGAGGCCAAAGAGCAGATGATACAGAGGAACAGCCTCCTTATATGCAGCACCTGGAGGTGTTGCTTCTATAGAGGAGTCAATTGTTGATTCTTCAGGACAATTTTAATTTTTTTATGTTGCTGAGCATACGGGGTGTCACTGAGGCAGAGCAGAGCCAGGTTGATGGCTGGTTGTTAATATAACTATTTGTAAGGTTCATGCTTTGCATTACACAACACATCTATAAAGCAGGCCTTGATAAAATATATTCCATAAAAAGACTTTTACTAGTACAAGCTGAAGGCTGGTAAAAATAACAAAGCTGTTCCTCCTGTAAGTGAAGAGCCAAATACAAACCCTTCTGTATTCTGTATACCATTCTGTATTTCCTGGCTTCTATATTCTCCATTCCCCCTTCTACCTCTCTCCTTGTTTCTGCTGTAGTATCCAATGTGATGCTATATAGCATGTCAGCCCCTCTTCTCATGGCTTTCCATAAATGGAATTATCCCAAATCAGATTTCTTAGCTCTTCCAACACATGTCTAAATCATTGTAGACCTAATTGTCTTAGGTTTAAGTGAGTTCTGCAGTTTAGATGACATAAATATTATTGCTAGTATTATTAATGTCAAACAGCTGAATGACATCATACTACCTAGAAAGTCATGCAGGTATCTTCTCTCAAGAGGAAATTATCTTCATTCCCTTACCGGGATCATAGAATATCATTAGATGGAAGGGACCCAAAAGAATCATCAAAGTCCAGTTCCTGGCCCTGCATAGGACAGCCTTAAGAATCACAGTAATACCCCTTAGAGTTGTCCAAATGCTTCTTGAGCTCTCTCAGGCTGGTGTTGTGACCACTGTCCTGGGCTATTCCAGTACTCAGACTCTGGGTGAAGAACCTTTTCATGATATTCAGCCTAAACCTTCCCTGGAACAACTTCCTCCAGGGCATTCCCTCAGGTCCTGTCACTGGTCACCACAGAGAAGAGATCAGTACCTGCCCCTCCTCTTCTTCTCATGAGGAAGATGTAGCTGCAACTTGATCAGTCTCCCCAGGCTGAACACAACAAGTGACCTCAGCCACTCCTTATACATACTGCTCCTCAAGGCCTTTCACCATCCTCTTGGCTCTCCTTTGGATGCTCTCTAATAGTTTAATGCCTTTTTTATATTTTGGCATCCAAAACTTCACACAATATTCAATTGAGGCCACCGCAGTGCAGAGCAGGATGGAACAATCCCCTCCCTTACCCATCTGGTGATGCTGTGCCTGACATACTCCAGGACACAGCCCTGAGCAACCTTGCATAACTATGAAGCTAGTAATTTTTAGAGTAAATTTAGACTAGAAGACCTCCAGAGGTCCTTTTCTACATTATTTTTTCTATAATTCTTACCATACAACTTTAACATGGAAGACAGACACTGTCTGTATATGTGACAATAACATCATCGTGCAAAACAGCAGTGTGGAGAGGGGAGGACTATTAAAGGGCTTTGACAACTGCATTGGAATTGTACCAACTGTGCAGGCCTCTCTTTTTAAGAGTGTTCAGATACAACTCAAAGTTAGTTTTGCTAATGCTATTGTGTTCATGGTATAGACATAACTATATTAAGGATTGTAGTTAGGAAACTGCAAGAGACTAATGCAAATCTTTGCAGCTGCAGCATTCAAAATCATTTACTGGTTTATTATTACCAAAGTAAGCAATATGCCTTTTGTCAAATATTTTCAGCAACAATGAAAAGCACATAAGCAAAAGAAAAGAGTTGAAGCTTTGAAGTCAGACAACCCCTATGTACAGCACTTGTTTAATGCAAAGAAACATATTGCTTCTCTAAAACAGATGCTATGGGGGAAAAAATATTCTCAGATGAGCAATAGAAAAGCACTTGAATTGTGTGTTTGACAAAAATTATCCCCACAAATACTGCAATATCCCATTAACTTTGGCTCTCATATAATTCATTGTATATGGGGTTAGAACCCTTTTTTTTTTCTTTTATATATACATAGGAACAACTAAAACAGCTTCAACCCTAGCTGAGTGTCACTAATAATTAATAGGCAATCTTTTTGATACTTGAAGGCGAAGTGTAGAGCTCGTAATGGGCAGTAACTCTTTACCTGGAGTTTACAGATGCTCTACATTACCTTCCCTTAAAAGGGTGCTGGGAGGACAGCAGGGAGAAGTGTGGTTTTCTCAGGATTTTTATGGGGGAGAAGGGGGAGTTGGCAGTCTGCAGCACACTAAGAGACTGCTGGAAAACATAGGGCTGTTTCTTGCAGACCCAGAGGGTTAACAGTGTTATCTACAACTGGAAATCTGATGAAATCTGCCTGAGTAGAACTGGAAAGGTCAATGAAAGGAGACAATAGGTAGAGGGGAGGCAGGATTTTAGAACTTTTTGTTTAAAGGTTACTTTGCTCTAGTTGCCCTTGTACTAGCCTAGCATCTGTAAGTATTGTAGGTGTTCAGAAGAAGGAAATGGTGAATGTCAGAAGTCTGGCCAGTTCACATGCAGGTAAGAAACAGTGTCAATCCCTAACATAACTGTGTTCACCTGGATATCTCTGGAGTGCTGTGTAGTGCGTTGCTAGCAGGGAAGTTCCATTTGTACGGCACTTCACCATATCCATGGGAATATTTCAACATGTTGCTTTCGTGACAAATGAGAAAGCAACCAAATGCATAAGCAAGAATGCAGTATTTTTGTGACCTTGCCCATGTCCTCCGATAATTATGTTCAACCCAGCCTGCAGGACAGAATTATCACCTTTTCTGATGCAGTAAACTTTACCTTTGAATCTGCCTGCAATATACATATTACTGAAATTAATTGTGTTTGAATTATTGCTTGATAAATAATATTTATTATTTCTATTTACTATTTCTTCATCCAACTAAGTGGAAAGAACAAAGAATCAGCTTGGTTCAGAGTTCAATTAGAAAGATGTGTCATTAAACCTAAAGCTTATTTCTTCCCTTGTTCCTCAAAAGCATGATAAACCTCCAAAGGACCTCACTAAGATATGTGCTATTCGGAGACTTCATCCTCTGAGAAACCATTTGAGCATGAATTATACAGCAACAGAACATCTTGATGTCCCTCTTCTGGACTAGCTCCAACAGGTCACTGCCCTTTCTGTGCTGGAGACCCCAGAGAGAGATGCAGCATTCCATGTGGGATCTCACTGGATTGAGGGAAGGGATAATTCATGTGTAGATGTGCTGCAGCAAAAGAGTTAAAAACATAAATAACAACCTTCAATTTCGTATGAAAAACACTCAATGAGTCTGTGGCTTGATATGATAGAAAAAAACCAAAACCTAAAGAGAATGATGCTTGAAATAGTGAAATACCAATGCTTCTTATCTTAATTAGTTTATTGATACAGCAAAGAAGGATTATTGAGCAGAAACAGCAAGCAAACTGACTTGAGATAATTTCATTCTCTTCTAGGATTTTATTTTCTTCTCCAGCCTTGGAAGCAGCTATGGTTTTTTATCTCTATATATACATCTTGCAGATGTAAATATGTGGTGGGCTAGTCTTAGTTAACAACCAAACTCTCACCCAGCTGCTCACTTATTCCAGTACTATGCTCCCCATGAGACAGAGAGAGAAAGTAAGAAAAAAATTAAAAACCAGGAATGAGAAAACTCATGGGTGGTGATAAACACAGGGACATTGCTTTCCAGTTACTGGCACAGGCAAAACAGACTTCACTTGCCGAGAATTAATTTATTGCCAATCTATTTTACAGATTTGGGTGGTAAGAATCCAAACCCCAAACACTGAAACAACCTTTCCTCTCCTCTTTCCCAAGAAGATCTTAATTCCCTTAGACCCCTTCATTCCTTCAGACTCTTCTACCCCACCCAGAAGCACAGAAGGGTGTGAAGGATGCAGAGGGAGATGCTGTGTACAGTCAGTAAATAGCAGTGGGTCTACCCTCTTCTTCCTCTTCACTCTTTTCCCCTGCTCTGGCTTGCAGTCCTCCACAGGCTGACTTGTAGATTTCTGTCCACTCTAGAGCTTGTCCTTCTTGTCCCTTCCACTCCTGGAACCCCTCACTACCAACACCCCAACATCTATATGCAATACTAAAAATCAAGGACATGGAGAATGCTTTTTAAAGAAATGAAGACAGAATGGAAGGTAACTGTGGGGTGAGCAGAAGGCAAACTCTCTGATGAACAGAAGCTGTCTGAAAATTGTTCTGGAAATTTGTATACCAGCCCTCTGACTGCCTCCGGCAGAGAGCAATACCTTGCCAATAAGTTCTGCATTTCTCAGAAGCTGACTGCATTACCCATGGCTTTGCTTCAAGTTTTTATGGAGGAAAAAAAATAAAGAGATTTGGGGATCTTTGGTACACATTTGGCCATATTAATCAGGCAGAAGTTTATTGCTGGGGGAGGGCTCTGTGTCCATCACTGGTGTAACCACTGCTGCAAATACAATGACAAGTCACTGTGTCATTGGGGATGCCATACCTGGCAGTACTGAGCTGTGTGGCTCTGAAATAATGGAAGCATCCACCTCTACTCTTTTTGTGAAGTCACTGTTTATAGCAATTCCCTTCCATTCTGTTCTTCTGCTGAAAAACCACGTAGGCAGGATGCGCTGTGGGATTGCTGGTTGTGCTTGGGTCAATGGCTGCAGATCTTGGCCTCATCACATGGACCTGGAGACAAGGGTTTACTTCAATATCACACAGCTGGGTGTTACTTTTAGCTGTCTCGTTCTTGGAGTGGGAGCTACAGCCCCAAGTCAGTTGCCTGACACCAAGTCAGAGGCCATAAACAGGAGATACACAAATTTAGGGTGTCAGGGGATCAGTCATGTTCTCTGGGATACGCACAGGCTGTCTCTTCAAATTTATTCAGTAAGACTGAAAACAAGATGAAAGAAAAATAATTTATAGGTTATGACAGAGAATAAATGAGATGCAGTGACTGAGCTGCTCAGTAGTCCTTGGGTTCTGTTCAACCCCGGAGGATTTTCCTGGTGACAATTTAGTTATCAGTGGACTTGAATTTGCAAGTACTGGGAACAAATAAAAGGAATTCTTAAAAAGCCTTAGCATTAAAAGCTTTTTCCTAGCAAGGCAGTCAGCTGCCCAATATCTATTTTCAACAACACAAAAAGAATTCTGACTTCATAACAGTGACGTGGAGGTGTACCTTATTGTAATTTGTATGGTCTCAACTACTCATTGTTGGCTACTACAGTATTATGTCCAATAAGAAGTGTATGATTTCTGTCTTAGAATGAAAATTGTTAGGGCAATATGCTTAAATTTTTGCAAGACACTTAATGTAGGCTTACTGTTGCCCTGCTAAAGCAATGTTGTACACAGTCAGTGTATAAGTAGTAAAATAATTGCCTGCAAAAATAAATTGTGAATAAGAAACAGCCATTTGACAACAATGATTCTAGTGAAATGTGGCAGAGGTAGGTTTAGTGGGGCTTCTTGACTCCTGGCTTTGCCTTGCATAAGCACAAAATCTGATAATCTTCCTCCCAGGCACTTGAAATTCTATTTGTAAAAGGAATAAATTTTGGGAACAGACAGATCTTCTTTTGGAAAGGTGGCTCAGGATTTCAGTGCTCTGATACTTGCTATAGACTTTTTCAATCCAGGTACACTTGCATATAAACTGCTTTTATCCATTTGCTTGTACGATAGTTTTATCATTTTGATTTTCTCTCCTTCTGGTATTAAATACTCTCATCTAATTATAGAAGGAAATTGTTTCAGCTAAGTTTTGCAACATTAGGAAAAAAACCAAGCACTTTTAGTCTCCTTTAAACAAGTCTTTTTCCAGGTTCACTCATGTTGCTCAGTAGGATTTTATTCTGTGTTGGGGTGAAATCTGGATGTACCTGTTTCCCCCATTTCCTGAAACTGAAAAGTTCTTGACATAGGGCAAGCACTACTCAGCAACAACTGAAACATCATTGTGTTATCTATATTATTCTCGTCCTCAATCTAAAACACAGCACTGCACCAGCTTTTGGGAAAAAAGTTAACTCTACCCCAGCTGAAACCAGAACACTATGGGAAGAAAATAAAGGACAAAAGTGAAATAGAGTGCCTCCAGCTGATTATTCTTTTAGTGAGATATAGGGAGAAAATACTGTGGGGTGCCCATATCCACAACTTAGACATGGTTTTGTAGTACATGTTTTACATCCATATTTTTCAGCACAGATAGTCAGGAGCTTATTTTGTCTTCTTGATGGAGTTGACCCCCATTTGTTATAATGACATCAATACTTCCCTCTCTTTCTTTGAAATGCTTTCCTCATACATAATGGAATTGCATTTGTCTTCCTTGGTGCTTAATATTGATAGCTTGTAATAACCTGTAGCTAATTACAGAATACAGACTTATCAGTTATTTCCAAGCAGGATCTCCCAATTTACACTGAGATCTGCAGTATTTTTTCAAGTGCATTGCCTTGCATATAACAATACTGATTTTATTATTTTTTACTTTATTTCAGTCCTTGTGGTCTTTGACTTATTGCAGTCCTCTTTTCTGAGGACTCTCTCATGCAGTCCTCTTTCATGCATCCCAGCCTAGCACATTCAGAATGCTTTATTGGCATGCACTTTTGCTTTATGACAGCATTCTTAACAAAAATATTGGAAAATATTAGTTTCAGTGGCAGTTCTTAAAAAACTCCACCAATCCCCTTCTATTGGCATGGGGATATGGGGATATGTTGGCATATTCTTTCAGTGGTACCTGTTATAGTCACTCCTCTAGTGAGCACCTCACCTGCCCTGCATCTCCTGCACTAGCTCTCTAATTTTGTTACTAATTCATATCTTTTTGAAACAGAGTGCCTCAAGTGAGGCACACACCCCTCTTGTATTTGGTACTTCTCGGAAAAAGAGAGGGGAATCATCCCGATGTACACAGAAGATAAACAGATGTCTGCCAACCATTAAGTTGAAATAATTTGTATACATGAATAATCTTTGAAATTCTGTAAAGTTTTGTCTAAATTATTTCTGGGTTTTTTTCTGACTATGAATTATTTCCATAGCTTCAATTCTATGTGGTATTTAAAGATACTACTCATTTTTAGTGTTAACTGCACTATCTTTTAATATAAAATATCAGACTCTGTATATCATGAACATATTTCTCTACAGCATCGTTCATAAAACAGATTGTTTATGTCACATATAAATTCACATTTACCCCTACAAAATTTTTAGTCCAATGAATCATATGTAATTCTAGGAGTCTTTCACAAGTAAGGGACATACAGAAGAGAGAGATGCTAACAGCAACTACTGTCAAAATTTTTTTCAAAGTATAGTCTGTAATTTTTTTTTGATTTTGCAGGATTCTGATCTAAGTGTGCATGTAGTTGGTAGCCTCTTTAAAGCAGGAGATATTTATGTAAACTTCAAAATTAGAGAAGATAAATGTTTTAGGATATTCACACTTTTTTCTTTCTCAGAGTGATGTAAATTGATGAAAGAAAATATATCAAAACACATAATCAACCTGTGCAAACTGCTGCTAAAAATAAAATAAATCCTTTACTGAGATGAAGAGCTTTGTTGAATTCAAGGCTGGCACATATCTGTGAATTCATGTCAGCCCCCCTCTAATTGTCACTTCATGAAGTCAAATATTCTTACTCCACTAATGTTTGACAGCTATCTGAGCTGCTCAGCTAAATAGAAATAATCCCCTAAGGGTTTTTCTGACTGCCCTCTCTCTCCCAGCTATCTCTGACAGACTCTTTAGAGGGCTTTAAATTTTGAAACTGCCTCTTGAACAATGAATGAAGCAGGGATTTGGATGGTCAGCTATCTGACACTTCTTTCTCTAGTGGGAAATCTATTTCTAAAGCAATCACACACAGAAGACAGAACATCTCAAAATCCTTTCAGGATTTGTGAACATGTCTGGCAAAAGTGGGTGCACAGAGAAATAGGCATATATTCCTTAACATGTCATGAGGCAGCACATCATATCACCATCTCAGAATTGTAGCACATCCAATTTGCCTTAAGGAACAGGCGGGAGCTCAGAAAAGTTTATCATGCTATGCAAATGGATCTGGAAATGCTTTCTAACTGGTTTTATTATGTACAATTTTTTTAGTATACAGCCAAGGCACTAAACTACTGAATCTTCTACTGAAGTTATTTTACCTGCCCTCAGTATTGGTTGGATTAGTAAAAACTCTATTTGTGGCTGACAGATGTTCATGCCCAAAGCCATCAGAGAGATGACCCAAGGTCCTGCCTGCCAAAGAAAAATGAGTTTTGGTAGTATTGACTAAATACATTTCATTTAAATGGATTGGAATGCATTTAACTTTGAAGTATTGGCCTTATTTGTTCTAGTAGCATGGCTAAAGCCAATTTGAGACAATGTTCCTTTCAAAATGTAACCATTACATCCAACATATTAAAGTTAATCTATTGTCATTGATTTTGGTTCTGTGCCACACTGGGGAACACATTAGTCACCATTTCAGAAAGTATGACACAATTCTTGGGAATCATTTAAAGAGCTTCTCTCAATCAAAAATTTTAACAGGGTATGTATCCATATTATTTTTTTTTCCTTGGCTCACTACTGCTATACTTGAGGTTCAGTTAATTAATAAAGGAAACCATACACATTTTTGTCTTGGACTCATACAGATAAGGGCACAGGAACCTATTTCTTAACAAAAAAGGGAAGGAAATAGTTTAATCTCTGGCAATTGCATGCCAACACAAAATGAAATACTATTTAACAGGTGTTGAAGTTTACTTCCTTCATGTTTCTTGTACACAATGCCCATTGCTCTTGTCTTCTCATTCTATCTCATGTTGATCTCAGCTGCAATATTTTTGCCATGTAAGTCAGATACCAAAAAATCCCCACAAGAAAAACAAAACAAAAACAAACAGAGAGAAAGATTTTTGTTCTGAGAAACTCTAAGCTACTGCAGCAGGTAGAACTTTGAAAACTATGAGAGCTTACAAAATGTTAGCAACTACATTCCCCTGTGTATTACAGTGCCTTTCTTATTCTGCTAACAAATATCCCTGCAGAACTTAGGAGAGAAAAAAAGGAATAGTGCTTTTCCTACTGTATTTTAGAAGCCTGTATTAGCAAGTCTTTTACATGTTTTTGAATAGGGAAGAAGCCTCATAGCAGAGTTGAGCATGAAGGAGAAAATTGTTGCCACTTAAAACCCAAATTAGAATTCTTGGTATTGAACTTCCCTGAGGAGCAGGCAGTTTCTCCTGCTTCAGAAAGCCAGATGGAATGGTGTTTTTGGGGAATCAAAAAAAGTCATCTCACATTGATTTTTGACCATTCTTGTAAAATGTGTTGGATAAAACAATTGCATTCTGTGCTTACTAAAAGTGACATTCATTCATTATCAAACCCAGCAGCAGGAAAAATCCAACCAATGAGCTCTTCACTGCAGGTGGCTCCAGGAGGGTTATCAGTATTCAACACCAGTCTGAGTTCCTTCACCCATTCCAGTTTCCCTGTGTGTGTTTCCTCATGAGATAATGAGAAGAAGGGAGGACCACAGGCATGTCATTACTATAATTCCTTTATCAGTATATTCCAGAGATGGAGAAAAATCCATTTGTAAGTGCAGGGAAAGAAATCTCAGAAGTTGTGGTCAGAACTGAGTGAGGACTCTCACATGGTAGATTCCTTACTGGGTAGAGAATTGATTGGCAGGCTTGGGATTCTGAATACTTGGAGACATCTTACTAGATGAAGAACTTCCTCTGCTTCAAGTTATGGGAGAGTACTGCATCTTATCAAAGTGTTTTTATCAATTATTCAGCGCAATAAAAACATGTCTGTATTCCGAAAATTAGCACTGAGAGAAACAAGAGGTGGCCAAGTGGGGCTATGAAGCAAGAGAGACAAAGTTCTATCTGTGTCTGTACACGAGTTGTGCCAAGAGTGGGGCAATCACCGTTACACTACCCAACTAGAAAATTAAAGTGAATGCTGTTACCTACATCAGACACAAGTTTTACATTGGTTAATTTCTACATTTGTGTTAAGATTCTTTAGCCTCTTCCAGAGTGCAGCTAGGATGCCAGCTATCTCCCAAAAAGCCCCTCCTTAAGCAGACCGACTGGCCAGGTGGGCAATATTGTGCTCTGCCCTAGAAAACAAGCTGCTTCTTCCTTGCCTGTATCTCACTTGGATTTGCAAGTGGCTGTGGAGTGTTGGTGTGTTGGCTGCATGGGCAGCTCTTGGCAGACATCTAGGCATATGTTCAGGAGTCCAGTGACACTGACTGTCAGCATTATGGGTTTTTTTCTAGTAGCACCTTCTGTCCTGTCGCGTGCCTGTTCCTGCCCTGAGTGCTGTTATGTAGCCTTCCAGTCATGTGCCAGTACTGCATAATTCACTGTTCAGCAGAACATGGATAACAAGCTTACCTTGCTTAGAGTTGGGGAGTCAGTGGTGGTGCTGACTTGTCTCCTCTAATGCCGGTTCTGAAATGGTTCTCTTCCAGGTATCCTGGGATTGGTTGAGCCTTTAGTGAGATAGGAACCTTTCAGCAGTTTCAGATAAGGGAAATCTCTAAAGGTCTGAACTGGCTGCATTTGCTGTTTGATGGACTTCATGCTACGTGTCATCTTCAGAAGCAGGTAGTAGGAATGCTTGCAATATCTTTTAGAAATTCTAAAATGGGAAAGAGAAGGCCAGGATACAGAGTGTCATGATGTGGCCAGAATAGAGGGTGTCATGATGTGATGAATCATGCATGGGCTCAAACTGTAGCAGAGATGCCTAAGCATTTAACTAAGATTAAGGGTTTTTTTCACATGGAATGAGGCACTGGTTGTTTAGGTTAAATTTTGTTGTATATTTGGGGGAATTGCCACCTCTCTCTGGGCAGCTTCCCTTCATCTTGCTACAAGAAACCCTTCGCTCTTTGTGCAGCTCTAGAGAATTCAAGTCATAAGAATCAAATTGAAAAGGCAAGAGGACTTTATTTCGGGAGCTATATGGTCACTATGAAGACCTCTGTACACTTCTTATTTTACTATTAAAATTAATTTTGTGCTTTAAGCAGCAAAAAGATATTTCTATGCAGAAATACGAAATATGTTGCATATATTTGCTACCATCTGCCTCTGGATTCTATGCTAGACTCTAATCATTTATGTTTTACCTAGCTTTTAGGAAATAAGAAACCAGTGGTAGCTGCAAAATTAATAAGCAGGTGAATTGAAAAAGAAAAAAAATCTAGTCTGCTTTCACTAATAAAGATTCACTTTGATCCTGTTTTAGATGTTCAGAACTTCAAAGTGAAAATATACTGGCATCTCTAGTTCCAGTGTAAGAATTCAAGTCCTACCTCTTCCATTATAGGGAGCTATTAAGTTTTTGGAATTTGAATACTCCTTCAAAAATCCAAGAACAAAAGGGCCCACATACACCCCTTTCAAGACAAAACAATGAAGGTAGTGAAAATTGTACAGAGTGTAAATATCAGCAGGCAAATTGGGCGCTACTTTGAAAATAAATAATGCACCACTAATGACTACTTCCTGACTTTAACTTTTCCTTTGCTCCTATACTTTTGTCTGGTGTATGAAAGATATATTTATGCCCAACTTACTTTCAGTCCATCCCTCTTTGAACTTTAAACCCATTAAATTATGAGATGATTTCCTTGGATTTCCTACACAGTATAGTTCCCCAGCTGGCTTTTAAGGAAGCAGGGCTCGGCATTTCTAAAGGAAGATGTCCATATTAAATCTTGATTTTGACAATCACAAAAGTGTGTGAGGCCTTCTTCTAGCCATGATTCCCATATTCTGCATTTCTTTACTTGGAGATAGATAGATGCCTGTGAGTAGTAGATAGATGCCTGTGAATCTCCATTAAGCTGAGGATGTGCCCTAGGTTCCTAAAGATGTTGTTGGAAACTGGGATACTATAGATTCCTAAGGCCTTTCTTTTTCAGACCAGGGAAGCTTATTGTCTCAAGTCGATTTAGGTCCACAGTTCCCTCTGGGGTTCAGCTTCTCTTCTTATTCACGAATTTTGAACAGCCTCAGTATGTGTTTTGGAGTGTATCAATGTTTTTGCATGCAGAATAAACCCCAGCTGTGGTCCTGGGACACATCCCAGTCTGCAGTAAGGATGAGCAGTGTCAACTCTACCTGCCACATGCAACACCTCAGCCTTAGCTGCCATATGCAGTACATCAGCCTTATCTCAGAAGAGTTGTGTCTCAGTTGCAGGATATGTCCTCACTTTCACATTAGAAAATAACAGTTCTGGTGGGCTGCAGCACAGCCTTTGTATTGTTACTACCAATGTCACAATGCCATGGGACGACAGGCAGGCCAACAGAGACAAGTTCCACAGAAGGCAGACACAATCAGAGTCCTCTAGAAGGAGATAAGTCTTGTGGGCCCACTTGGACAAGGGCCATAGTCTCCCCTGAAACTGATGCATTTTGCACTGAAAATAGAACAGAGGCCTGAATCTTGCAGTTCTGGAGTAATCTCATCACCTGGGTCACTCCAAACTATATATTTCTTGATGTCCATCCTTTAGAAATGGCTAAGACTTCAAGTTTCCAAGCTGTTTGCCCTCAGAAATATTAGCACTGAAACCTGAAAGATTGGTAAGGTCTCTAATTGAATCAACACACATACTCATTAGAGCTCACAAACTATAGATCCTGGATTCAAGAAAACATATGGACCATTACACATGTGCCAGCACTCTTTTAAAAATAGTTCAGGCAAAATGCTCTGGGGTTCTTGATATTCAATGTTACTACAAGAATTATAAAGCTGTGCTGAGTTCAGAAAATATTTCTTACTTACAAAAATTAAGATTTTAAATATTCCAGAATATTTGCATGTGTCATGAAAGTTCCACTGTAGTTCTCACTGTCATAGATGGGGCAGACAGGGCTCAGGGAGGTAGGAGGTGAGTAGTTGTTAAATAGATGACTTTGAGATATGTGTGCAATAACCATCCTTTTAATGAGCATTTCACCTTGTCAGTTACTAACTAAGCTGTTATGTTGCTCTTGCTGACATATCTTTGCCTTGCATATATCCTTGATTACAAAGGCCACATTATAATGTTCAAAAGTGAAAAATTTAAAAGAATTAGTCAGTAAAATATATCTAGTCAAGTGTTCACTGGAGTGCCCTTGAAATGCCTTTTTGTCTAGTCACATTTCTTCTTTGTTTATTCTCTTTCATCACACATAAGTTGATAGAGCATTGCTGATTGAATCTTTGATAAATGGCTTTTATTATAGAAAGAATTCTTTGAAAGTAAGAAAAATATTTCTGAAGAGTTTTACATTTTCTTTTCAGGACTTTACAACTTGATTTCATAATAGTTTTCAGAGATGTAGCAAGAAAGAATAATGTTTATTTTACTGATGGGAAAATATAAAATGTTGATCTATATGTATGATATATATGCACTAATATATACACTATATAAAGCTAACAATGTTCAAGCTTTAATTGCAAAGGCCAGGTATTTAAAAATCAAGTCATCTTACTTTTCAAGACACTAAATGCACTCAGTTTTCTGAACTTCAGTAATACCTGCTTTAATTAAAAAGAGATCTCTCAATGCAACTTTGGTCACCCGTCCTTAATATATTTGCACAAGTTTTAGCAAAATCAATGGCAGAGAAATTTCATAACAATGAAGCTCCTAAATCCAGTTGCAGGTACTTATTTTAGCAGTCACAGTGAAAGCTGTTAAAGATTCAGCACTTCTGAAAATCAAGTCGGGTATATATCTAATTCTTGCATGCAGCAGTGGTTTTCTTGACAGGGTAGATTCACTGGCTTAAGTGAAGTTACGCTACCAGGAAATGTGTTTGCTATGAATTGAACTGTCTTAGTTGATAGTGCTGTTCATTCCCACACACTGTTTTCATGTCACTAAACCTCAACCTGTATTTCCTAGAAGAAGAACTTTAGTATTGATGGGACTATCTAGTCAAAGCAGCATTTCTCAGTGATAGCAGGACTTTTACGTAGAAACTGCAGTACTGCATAAACATGTAATTTAGGCCTAAGATCACTTCTGGTTTCTTTACCTCCTCCACCTGAGTGGCACAGGGGAATGGGAGTGGGGGTTGTGGTCAGTTCATCACACATTTTCTCGGCTCCTCCTTCCTCTTTACACTTTTCCCATTCCTGTAGGGTCCATCTCATGGATTGCAGTCTTTCAGGAACAGTATGCTCCATCATGGGGACACAAGCCAGTGGGGTCACAAGCCCTGCCAGCAAATCTACTCCAACATGGTCCTCCATGGGCTGCATAGAGAGCCTTTCTCACCGTGGTCTTCACCACAGGTTGCAGGGGCATCTCAGCTCTAGCACCTGGAGCGCCTTCTCCACTGACCTTGGCATCTGCAGGGCTGCTTCTCTTGCATATTCCCACTCCTTTCTCTGGATGACTTCATGCAGCTTTCTTTTCCCACCTTCTAAAATGCATTTCCTCACAGGCGCTACTTCTTTACTGTCACTGACGGACTCAGCCATGGCCAGAAGTGAGTCCATCTTGGGTTCATCTGTCATTGGCTCTGTTCGACATGGGGGAAGCTTCTGGCAATTTCTTACATAATAATGAAGTCATTTGGACTGAAAAAGACCCTGGAAATCATCAAGTCTAGCCTTTAACCCAGCATTGTCAAGTCCACCACTAAACCCTGTCCCCAGATGCCACATCCAGATGTCTTTTAATAACCTTCAGGGATGGTGACTCAAGCACTACCCTGGGCAGCCTGTTCCAGTGCTTGACACCCATTTTGGTGAAGGATCTTATCCTAATATCCAGTCTAAACCTCTCCTGGTGCAACTTGAGGCCATTTTCTCTTGTCCTATTGCTTGAGAGAAGAGACCCATGCCCGCCTAGCTACACCATCTTTTCACATATATTTTGAGAGCAACAAGGTCTCCCCTCAGCCTCTTCTTCTCCAATCTAAGCCTCCTCTCAGCCCCTGGACATAAACCTGCTACAGCCAAGGATAAGTCAGATGTCAGACGCTGTACATGTTAATTACACACAAACACAGATTTACTACTGCTGGAAATCATCTTTGCCATGCTGTTTTTATTTTACTGGTTCTAGTTGAACGTTTAACGCCAGATTGAAAAATTTGTTCCGTGCTCTAAAGCTAAATCAAACCTTGTTGATAGATGTTAGGAATTATAGTTTCATCTATCTTTCCAGAAATGCCAATTTGTTGACTCAAGTGTAGTATAACATATGCTGTACTTCCAGAGGGATGAATTCCATCGTCTTGGGATTTTTGCATTTCTGTCTCAGAATGTTCTGTACATCCTTACTAGATGCATAGCAGTGGCAGATATATTTTTAAAAATCAAGGGTTTCTGTGATACTTCCTGCATATTTATTCCGTATATAATTACTTAAAAAGAAGTAAGATTTGCTTGTGGTCTGTTTCTTTATAATATTTTTGATGTATGTGATCAGCGCTTCAAAATTATCACATAACTTGTGAAATTTAACATGAGATCACAGCTTTTAAAAAATATCTATCACTGTCAAAATCCTTTGATTTAAAAACACAAAAGGTTATAAAGCAGTGTTTACTTCTTGATTTAGGGTTTTTCTCTGAATTAAGACTATTCTCTGATGCGTTCTAATTCTGCTTAGGAACTAGGTACATGTCAAACTAGTAGAAACTAAAATTTGTGAAATTTTACAGCTTTTGAGGCAGTGGCTAGGAAATCATTATCAGGATGAAAAGTGTAGGACTGCTCTTTTATATCTCCAAAAGATCAGAGGAAGACACATAAATGAAGACTGATTCTGAAAATGTGGCTGTTGCTTTTATTTCAGTTATAGTCATCCATTTACCAGCACAAAGAAGTTTCAGATAGATGCAGACATTTTTCCATAGTTTCAGATTCTGTCCATCCAAATCTGATAGAAGACTTCAGAATACATAGGCAAGCACACTGCATTAGGTTGCTAAACATGAAGCAGTCAAAGAGCATTTTTTTAGTTTCTACAGGGAAAGAGAGGAAAAGTGGGTTTAGTTGATACCATTTGTTCAAACTATGTGCTGAAAAAAATATTTAGGTGTTCCAAACCCCAGACAGCGTAAAATGGGAGGAAGGGTGCAGGTAGGAAAGAAAAGTTATCAAGGATCTTTCATTCTTCCCCCTGGAAGGCCATGATGCTTTGTGAGGAGATACTAGTAATTTCATTATGAGTCTTAACTGCTGAAGTAGGTTGTGTTTACTCCTTATAAGGTCTATTTTGTTTAGGCTATGTTGCTCTCATAATTAGTAATTAAAATGATAAAAGGGAAGAGTGTCTTTCATTAACAGTTGTGGATAGATACTGGGTCTCTTTATCACAGAGATCAGCTTGTTGTGTATATTTATGGCAGTAAAACATGCATTTTTCATTCCAAAATGTCTGAATTCATTCACTTTTGACCTTACCTTTTTGCTAGCAAAATCTGTGGAGTTTTTTCACATTTTTCACATTTCTTATTTAAAGTCTAAGTAATGCATCATGTTTTATCAGCATTGCATAAACAGAAATGTCCTTATTAGTGATTCTACAATGGGAGGAAAAATAAAAAGAATGCTTGGACCAGATGCCTATTTTTGTTTTGTTGCTGTACAAAGAAGATATTAAATGACCATCCAATTCAGAGACACTTCAGGCTTTGAACAATTGTTCAGTTTTTGAGATTGTTCCTGAGTTCATAATGTTCCTGAAAAATAAATTTCTTGAGAGGAAAGGAATCTTTTAAATAACACTTTTGGAGCGTTCTTATAAATCTCCCTCTTCTCTTTTTTTAGTGGTTGTTGTTTTTCTTGGCCTGTGAAAATATCTATCATTTCCTGATGAGCGTGGGATTCAAAGTGACAGAACAGAGTTAGACAAGTCAGGTAGCAGTAAAAACCCAGAATTTTGCCATATCTCTCCTAGATGTTTCTAAAGTTGGGAAAAAGGTATTTTAAAAAAAATCAAGTTCCTGAAACTTTATTCTTGTGGGAATTGGGTTTATCTGCAATATTTCTCTGTAATAACAATGTGCTTCAGTGCTTGTCATTTTTTTAGGTGTAATTGATTTGAACTATTATGACTTTTAAGAAACCATTTTTTTCACTGTGTATCTTACGTTCTAGCACTTTATGACCTTTTAAAACTTTAATCAATAAAATTTAGGAGGAAAGAACCGTCTTGGCGTCACCTCAGATAAGGAGTGATCTGCACGTCCAGGCAAGGATCAGTACTCGCTTTAGCTGCTTTCCTGCAGCTCTCACAGCCAGAGCTGCCCTTGGAGACCCTCCCAGCTCTTGTTCAGGGCTGATTTCAGCAGCTCAGTGGCTTGCCTGCCTTGCCCTTCACTGGCCACGGCTCCCTATCCTCACACACCTGCATTGCCCAGCTCCGCGGGCACACCCGCGGGCTGATCCGTGGCTGCCCTCGCACACACACCTGCCCACAGCATACACACCCCTCACCCAGGACAGAGCTGGAGAGGCATTTCATGGCACGACAATTAATTTTCTTTTTCTCTTGCTCCAGAATACAAGAAAAGCCGGGGCCTTAACTTGCACCTAAAAGAAAGAACGCAGGTCAAATTATAATGGGCCCTTTGCAAAATAAGGCAATGTGTGGTGTTTCAATACAGCAAGCACCAACAAATTTCTATGCTGAATTTTGTAATAATGCTCCTGAGATTTGAAAAATGGAGGAAAAGGACAAAAGATATTTAAGCTGTGAAGTTCTTAAAGTTTAATTTAGAATAACACACACCTCCAACTCTATTGCCTTTTTTTCTTGACTCTACAAGCCAACTTGTATTTTTCTAAATGAATTGAATTCACAGGTTTTTAAAAAAAGACTCTCTCTCTCTCTCTCTCTTTTTTTAAAAAGGTGCTCTCTCACTTTATTTACATTATGTTTTTATCCTGTTTCCTGTTTCAAAATTAATTCTGTAGTGATCCAAAAACCCCAGGCACATACACATGAGCTCCCAGGGGACAGGAGAATGAGGTGAGACAGGAAGGGAATGTAAAAAGAATGGGTAAGTTTGTCTAAATCTGACTAAAATCAGACCTTATCAGATTGGGACATGAGTCTAAACAAGCAAAAGATGAAGAATTTTTGAAGAGTGATATTATTATTTTCATTCTTACTGCTTTGTAGGCCTACTTTCCATCTATTTTTTCTGTACCTGTTTTTTTTTCACTAACTTGAGTTTCATTGTAGTTAGAGCTGCAGGAATGAGAGGCTCCACAGCTTTACTGCTCATTCACATCTTGGAAATGAAAGATGGCTGCAGACTATGAATTGTGGCAATTAAAAGTACTATTCTATGTGTTGGGTATATTCAGTATAATGATTGTGGCACAATTACGCCATAATGACTAATTTAATTAACAATATGTTCAAAGGTGACTCAAAGTGTTTTGACTCAAGGAAGTACTGGAATCAGCACCTAATGAAATTACTCTACCCCTGCACCAAGCTGCTCCAGTCAGAACCCCAAAGAAGTGTAAGTAATTAAAGAAATACCTTGTGTACAAGAAGCGACATCAGAGTACTGTTAAGAGCCATAAGCAAAGCTTTGCCTCTCATGTTTTCAAGACTTGATATCATGACCTTCCACTGTAAACCTTAAAAGGCTCAGAGCAGATTAGATTTGGTGCCTTATGGAAAAACCTTGGAATAGAGAGTGGGCGTGCCAGATTTACATTTGTGAAAATAACAGGCATTGAGCCTGTTTGACTGGTACAGTAGAGTAATGGTATTTTACCCTGAGCAGCAGTTGAATGAAGTGAAAATGTAGATGAAACATTTTAAAATGTATTTTCAAGTGAAAAATACCCCTTTTCTATGTTTCAGCTATGTTTCAGCTCTGTTTCTGTTTATATCTCATTGCTGTCTATGAAGGTAAATGACACATGGAAATGTCGCCTTAGTTGACTAGAATACCTACTTATTCTCTGAAAAAATACAAAAACAATTTTATCATCTGAAACATCAGTTTTTTCTCCAAATGTTTTTTTATTATTTCTTTTATTTCAACATACAGCATCTGGTTGGAAATCTGAACTGTGAATCTTCTGCAATTCTGTTGATTCAGACCTAAATTTTAAAAGGTTTAAATATTCATCCTGCCTTTTATAGGGTTAATAGAAGGCCCTTAGAGGGATTTCAATGGCAATTAAAGTTCTTTTTATCTTTTTGTTTTGCGAGAATTGTTTTTCACTCTCTTTCTACTTTTCATTCATTTTCAAGGTTCTCTAGGAACTTAATCACCATTTAAATGATACGAGTAATCATCTTAGTAAATATCATATTCTAGATCCATTCCATCCAATCAATCTGAAATCTAAAGAAACTTTTTTTTTTCTGACAGCATTGGAGCATGTTGGCAGGCCTGCCAAAGCATGCAGAGCATCCAGGAGTAATGCAAAGCTTGCACAAAGATGACACTCTGTATTGTCAGTCCAGCTGACACAATTTAAGGACATGTAACATAATACAGTGGATATTTTCCCTCTTAGAACATGAAACTATGTTAGTCCTTGTAATGGTAGTGAAAGCATACCAGTATATTACTGGATGTGTCCTTGATAAAGTTTTTAACGTGCAAGAAAACTCAAGTTCCAGCCTACAAAGAGATGTTTGGCACAGGAAGAACAAAAGGTGTATTTGGTTAAGCCAGTGAGCAATCACAGCTTTCTTATTCAATTTGCTACAAACCAAAACACACATCTGCCCAGGTCACAATATCTGCCCTTAGTATTATGTAGAAAAAGAGAAAATAATATAATTTTGGCTGAATTGTTATACAGTTTGATTTTTTTATGTTAATATCCTCCACAACACCTGAAGACCAGAGTTACAAACACCAGGGCAATTCTAAGTACGTTTGGAAACCATGGTTTGCCCAAAGAATGGAGTAGCTCAAGCCATGCAGCACTCTGCTACACACAGCACAGCTGTACAAACACTCCATGGTCACAGTGGTGTGTATCTCACCCTCCTCAGAGCAGAATGCTACAATACAAACCCCAAAAGCAACCCAGGAGCTTACTCTCCCTCCTCCTGCCAGCTGACAATGCTGAGCTCAGAATCCACCTCAGATACTTTTATGGAGAGGTGGTAGTGCAAAGGTACTTGCATCTTTATCATGGCTCCTGAATGAAGCCAAAACCCTGGTAGAACCAGTTAATATTCTTCATCCACATCAGTAAGAGCTGAAGGGCTGCACAAAACTGCTAAAAAATTATTACCAGGATGAAGAGAGATGGTTAATATCTCACATTTGATATCATTTAGATACCTCTACATTGACATAATTTTATTTATTAGTGGAAAAATTTTTTTTATATACAAAAGAAATACTCACAACCTCTGAACCCGTGAAAGAAGGAGGAATAAAAGGAGATACATCTTTTTACCATAAAACAAAACCGTAAATAGAGAAGCAGAGTTTCTATGTCATACCACGCATTCATGTTATGCTTATTCAAGCTGTAATTCTTCTGAAAGACATCCTCCACATACCCCAGAGGAGATGCCTGTGTGTAGCCACAATTCATCTCTGCTGGGACAGATATCTTCTTCCCTTATTTATGCCATGGGAGGCTTTAAGGGCTTCTGGGCTTACTGAGAGAGTGATTGAGCTCACTGACTTCCTACAAGGCATAGAGAGGTCACCATATCCAAAATAAACTCATCACACCCCTTTTGTGCATCTGTAACTAGCACTCGTATTGCTCTACAAGATCCCCCCACCCTTGTTATTAGGAGAAGGTGCTAAATTAAGCTACATCCTAGTGATAAAAGGGCTCATTGGACAGTAGGCTCACAGCTTTCCATACTAAAGAAGAGTCTGATGAGGACAGTAGGCCCAACATGCTGCTTTTGTCCCCAGCACAAGGCAAGAACACAGCAAATAAAAGAAGCCATTATCTTGGCACAGAGTCTTTACCAAGTCAGAGCACCAAGAATCTCATCCTGCTTGGTGTGCTTCAGGTGAATCACAGCCTGGAACTACTATCTTATACACTTTGAATAATTCCTCAAAATTTATCAATCCCAAATGAAGTTGGATTATCCCTTTTTCCTATTTATACATTGTTCATAAAATTAATTTTAGAAAACAAATGTTGTATTACTCATTAATCTAAAATAGTCTGCTCCAGGTAATTGGGGATCATCTGTAGCTGGATGTGTTTAATTTTTTCCATGGACAAGCCTCAGTATAGATTCAGTAAGAACATTGTGAATAATGTACATAATGAGTTTAACACTGACTTTTGATATAAAGAAACATGGTACAATATTATCTCTCCCATTTTATTTTCAGCTAACTTTTTACTAATTTTTAAGCAGCATGAGGGACATTGACTTTATATTCTCCTGATGCTGATGTTTACATAAACAAGCAAAGATTACTCTCCTTGGGTAGAGGCTTCAGGAGAATACATATAAAACTGATAAATCGGAATTGACGCATCAGATGTAAAATGGAAATTAAACTCCTTTCTGGGGTCTTGCTAGCTTAAAAATCTTGCCATTCTAGGTTTCTTTAACTGTGATACACAGAAATTTGTTTTTAATTTCACTGTAGTTCTTTATTTTCTAGGTCATGCATTTCAATATTTCCTAGCTTTTTAGCTCATTTCTTCCTACTTTGATTATGTAAGAAAGTAAGACGGGTGCCACACATCAAGGGTAGTATTGAAATCACTTCTCTGGTTTTAACAAGAGGATCCCCTTTATCAAAATGCTGGTGGCTATTGTAGTGTCTGCTTTCATCTCAGCTCTAATACAGAGCAATAAAATAAATTATTTGAATTAAAGTTATGGGACTTTTAACAGAAGTACAACCTGAAATAAAACAACGTTCACAAGTTCCTGGAATGCACTGAGTCTGAAAGACACAAAGCAGACAAGAAGAAAATAACAGCATCATCCAAATGAAAACCTTTGTGAACAACAGGAGAAGTGTCTTCCAGTTTCTGAATGTATTTGAGCATGTGGACCAGTAGCATGAGCTGCCATGAGACCAGAGGGACAAATTGCAATTTTGTCAAGCTGGTCTTCATCTCTGCTGGTAAAGCAGTATTGCTACAAAGAGACCTGGAGGTATCATGGCAGGTTCTATTCAGTATTCAGTGATGTTAAAGATTATTCTCTTGATACCAGACTGTGCCCTTTGTATTTCAGTGGCATTATTTTCACGGTGTGCAGTGGCTCTGGTCAGGAAAAGGACAGACACTGGTTTACATGCAGCCAAAACAACAATGAGGCAGATCATGTCTCTAGGCCAGCTCAGCTGTGAAGCAGAAATCTGCCGTGCTCCTTCACACCAGCCCCAGTCACTCAGACATAAACAGGAATTGGGCTTTTGCATGCAGAATACATTTAATAGTTATCCTGTTGTTGCTGTGGCCACCTCAGTTGTTCTGGTTGGACTGGAGGAAAACTACTATAAAGAAAGATACTTCCTATTTTCTTCATCTCAAGCAAAATCTGTACACAGCAAATGCTGGCCACAAGCCTCAGTCTGCTTACATGACATGCAACTTTTATACTGCTTTTGCTGGTTACTTAAAATGTCAGATAATTAGATCTCCATGTACGCTACTACTCTGCAGTACACGGGACACAGCTTTTCTCGAGGATATGGAGAACAGCTGGAAAAAACGTTTGCTATGGCTTATGTGTGTAAACAGAACAAGTTATGCTTAGAAAATGATTAGACTTCATATTTTTAGTTTCTCCTCCATGAAGCAGCCAACTTGCTGACTTCTACAGCTGTTTATTGCTCATCTGAAAAACAGACTCAAATTAAGCCCCAAGATTTGAGTGCACACATAAAACTTCTTAGCTACACTCCTCATCTTTCCTCTTCAAAACACCACAAGTTCTGTAATGCCTAAAATATTGTCAAGAAACCCACTTGATCACAGCCTTGGTGGGTATCACTGCTACTGTTTTATTTTGTGAGAGGTGAAGGAATTTGAGCCCTTGGACCGTATCTTACAAAAATATATGCTTTCAGTTCTGGTAACTGGTGATGTTTTCAGCAGTCCAGAGAGGGAAAAGAGCCCAAAGAACTGAACTACATTTTACTTTGTTAAGTGTCCTTTCCTGCTAAGTACTGAATTATAATGCAGAACAACATGTGGAACTTTGCAGTGTTGTTCTGCATTAAATGCTTTTTCTACAGAGAAGGGTAGGCCCCTAATATTTTCACGTTGCCATTGATGTGAACAATAAATCTGGCACACACAAACAGAAGTTAGAAAATTATACTATTATTTTAAAACAGATTAATATCTAGGTAAAATACTTTGAAAACAAAGCCGATATGAAGATGTTGTAAAAGTCAGTTACTAAATTACATTGGTTGCATACATAGAAAAAAATGTATTTTCTTTTAGCCTTCTCCGTGTGAACTATTGCAATGCTAATTATTTAGAAGACTAGTTCAAGATTGTTTCTCTTATCTGAAGAGCCATTTTAGGGGCTGCTGTCCTTCCTCCACCCTTCCACATTGCTTGTCATTTTTGCCTTCTATCTCAGTTTGTGTTGCTGCAACTCAGGGCTGATGGTGTGTTTTCATTATTGTCCTTCATGAAATGTTCATTGTACTATGACCTTAGCAAAACAGCAAAACAAGCAGCAAAACTAACCAGGGTTCTTATCTAAGATTGCAACAAACTCAGAGAAAAAAATGTAATTGGTAAGGAAAGATGTTATAAGATTAGCATGACACTGCATAAGTTCTTGAACTAAATCACATTTTATTTCAAGGTTGTCTTGTTTCTTAAACACAAGAAAAAATACAGTAAGCTAATTCTGAAATGAGTTGTTTTATAAAGCTAGAGGGTTCTTTGTAGCTAAAATTAGGGTAGAACCCCGAAGATATAAACAGCAAGCATTTTAAGAAACAGGTAAGAGATGGAGACTTTAATGTAAGTGCATCAAGTTGCCCTGCAGGGAGGCAGGGTAATGAAATTGTACTGATTTTCTGTAGCAGTGAAGAATGTCACTGTATATTACTGCTCTGGCTGAGATAGTCTCTGTAATGCTTTTCTGCAGTAATTTGCTTTGGAAAGAACAGAACTTTGATTTTTATCTTGGGATGATATGGCATATGCAGTTCAAATATTTTTGTATTATTTAATTCTTTGACACACACCACACTATAATTACATAGTCTAATAAAAGCTGTATGTAATTAATTGTTTATATATGCAATAATATGTGTACAACTATCTAGCACTTTATTAGACTTCTTTATGTTTATCATCCAAATATTAGATTATATCTAGTATGTATCATCTCAGACAGAAAATATTGCCCTTAGTTTTTGTAGTGTTTTTCCACTCACGGTACATGTCTATGTGCAACTAATTTAAAGGAAAATACTATTTTCACACAATTTTTAAATTAGGTGAACAAAAAAGTAATGATTTCTTCTAAGAGCTTTGGATTTCCTCAGCCATGAATTGAAGGTGCTGCCCACAAGAGATTTCTAAGCCATAACTACTGATTGCAAAAGCCTTTTAAAATAATTTGAACAAACAAACTCTAGAAATATTAATATTGTAATGCATGTTAAATTCTATCAAATGCATATTTTATATATGTATGCCATTTTCAAATGAGCACAAGGCCCTTGTTAATTTCACATGGTTCCTTCGTTAAATGTGTGTCTGGACATGATAAATAACCCGTTAAGTTTAGCACACCCAGAGGTTCAGGGCTCTTCACAAACATTTGTAGATCAATTTGTGTTTCCAGGAAGCCCGTGACACTTTCTAACTCAGTTACAGCCTCAGCTGCATGCTCTGTTGGCTCCGTGTGCCTACTCCCCAGGAGTGGAGGGAAGAGATTAAGGGGAGGAAAGAAAAGAAAGAAAAACACACCCTTGGCATAGGGGAGGCAGCAAAGACACTGGATGGATCAGGAGAAGAATGGGAGTGTCCCAAGCCTTCCCAGAATGGGGGGCAAGAGCAGAGTGAAGAACAAGGTTTCACTGGAAATAAGGAACGAGGGAGCTTACGAGGGAAGTTAATGGTATGGAAGAAAGTCCAGGACTCGAGTGGGCTCAGCAACCTCTTCACCAAGCTGGTCTAGTCCCAGAGCTGGATAGAGCCCTAGGCTGGGGCTGCTCCAGAGGCTGCAGCCCATCCCCTGGGCCCCTCTGGGTTCAGCAGGGGTTTTTTACATGAAGATGGGCAGCAAATCAATTCTAAAGCTGCCATACACAAAGAGCTGTTCCCAGCATTTTCTGTAATACCTTAATCCTTATAATCAAATTCCCAAACTGTAAAAAAGACCAAACTTTGGCCCAGGATGAAAACTTAGTTTCACAGGCACAGTCTACACACAATTAATGGCTGACAAATCTGTCAAGCACTGTGAAAAATTTCAGTCTTAGGTCTAAGGTTCCCACTGAAGCTCACTGGATTTTAATGCTAAACTGAAGCAAGAATATTAAGCTAAATACTTGCATTCACTTAGATATGAATTCCCACACAGGATTCAAAACTCTTATTAGCGGACGACTTGTAAGAATCTAATTTTTTAGTATAATAATTTAGTATTATGCTTATTAATACAGCTCCAAGTTTAAAAAGATAGCACTCTTATTACAGATTTTTTTTTACTGTATGTTGGTACATGTTTGTACTAAATTCTGTAGAAATTACCATATTACTATATTATATCATGTACAGTGAGGAGCAAGTAGCTTGCTCACTGTATAAACAACAGACATGAAAATAATATTGAAGGATCAGGTCCTCCATTAATGACCATAGGATTGTGCATAAATAATTCCAAAACTAGGACATACTAAGAAGTTACTAACTGAATAATATAGAATTAAAGGAAAAAAATTGAAGATTATTGTAAGGAAAGAGAGAAGCATTGAAGGAAATGCAACTAAAGTATTTTGAAGTTCAATTAAGAGAATAGTTTTAAGGATTGCTATAAGAAATTAATTAGATATTTGAATTATATTTTCACCTCAAATGCTAGTGCTAAAATTTAAAGGCATGAAAATAGATTTAGAGATACTGTTGATATTGCGGGTTACTAAGCAAAAAAAAACCCAAAACTTAGAGAAATCAATTTATTTACAATTAAAATTTGTGAAAATGTCTCCAAAATCTATTAAAGGAATGTATTAAATCCTGTTATTAAAGGAGATTTTTAGCATATACTTTGTATTAGTGTGGTCCCCATTTTATCAGTACTGTATTCGCCATTCTTCTCCAAGACCTGCATCAAGAATTGAGGAATAACATTTCCTTAAATGCTCATGATTATCACTGTTAGTGGTTTCTTTTATTCAACAGTAAGCCCAAGAAATCGAAATCAGGACTGTCACCAGTGTGTTGGTTTTGCATAGAATTTAAAAGCATAGGTTTGATTGACTTTGAAAAAAACTCACTGCCCAAGTAGTCACACCTCTCAACACTATTATCCCTGCGATGTGTCTCTTATGTGGACCTCCACATTAGTTTGTAAGGGCTCTTTGTCTGTTTTTCAGAAACAGACAATTTAAGAGACATTTTTTAAATGCCTGAGAGATGCTGAGATTTTCCTGTACTTACTTTTGTTTGGTTTGGTTTTGTTTTTGAACTGAAATACTGAAGGCAAAAAATGTGCATTTGGCCTTGCTCTGTGACAAAGTTAAAACCAGTTAATACCCCCAGTCATGCCTCTTCATCATGGCCTCCAGCCTAACAGATCTAGGTTTCATATCATAACAAATCTTTGTTCTTCCTGAAAATTAAACCTATGCATGCAAAAAAAAAAAAAAAAAAAAAAAAATCACACTAAAACAAGCATTTTTAAGTAGGAAGAGACACAATTGAGAAAAAACATGATCAAAAAAACCCCACTCCATTTTGTATAGTGTGTGAAACAAGTGCAAGTAGGCAAACAAGCTTAAGGTGATATGTCCTGATTTTTATGTCCATTTAAAATATATTCTGCTTGAACATCAGCAGTTAGAAATGTGCTGTATCTATTTCATGATTTTTGGATACTGCTGTGATTGATACTGCTGACACAGCTTAAAAAAGGCTCATTTTTCATTTTTTGGCTATTTGCCACCAGCGATTGACAGCACTTGGAGGCTGCTCCAAAATCAGAGCCATGAATAATCCATCTCCTTTCTCAGTTAATAGCTTATTCCATTTCTCCTCTCTTGCACCAAGTCATATGCAAACCACAGCAGTGCGGTAACTTCAGAAGCAGCAACAACAGCACCAAGAGGTGGCCCACTTGAGGTCTAGTCACCTCCAAATAACACCTGGAAAGGGCATCTTCTAAGTCCACTCTCCAGTTTGTCAGGTCCCAAAGTGTCTCTACACACTGGAGCTGGAAGCAGACACAATGTAAGAAGCATTCAGCTTCTTTCTATCCAAGCTGTTAATGGAAGCTGAAGAAAAGCCAAAGGGCAAGGAGAAGCAAAAACATAAGGTTCTCTCAGCAGAGCAACCTGGCCAAGGAAAACAGGGAGAGAAATGCTCCCTGATAGCCCCAGGAAGTGCTGTGAACAGAACTTTCAGATATCTGATCTGGCAAGGGGTTTTTTTATGACTGAAGACTTGAGGATGCTGTTCAACAATTTGTTTGAAATCCTAGCCTGCAGCATTTCTAGCAACTGAAATCCTGTTCCTGTGTCAGAGCTTTTTTTTAAGATCCTTTGGTATGCTCTATTACCATCTGTTTTCTGTTGTTAACAGATCTACCAAGTTCTGTGTGGCTCCACATGGGACAGTTTCTCAAACTCATTGAGGCATGCTGCAGATTGATATGTGCCAAGTGTTAGCCTTTAATTAACTCAACCTGCAAGTGCAGTGTTAGGGTAGGATTCAGAGCATGCCCGTATGTGTGGAACAGGAAAGCTGGTTGCTGCCTTCCTTGGAGAAATGGGCAGACATATGGGGAGTAGACCAGTAGGTGGTTGGTGGCATGAGTTGCCACAGGTGTGGGATGTATCTGGCTGTGGGAGGGAATCTTTGCAAGGCTTGCTTGGTAGCTGTAGGATGAAGATAACTTGGAGTAACTGAATGCTCTGGGAATGGAAAAATCTCCTGGAGGAATTGGGTGCTGCATTTGTTTGGCTTCTGGAGAATTTGGAGGTGGTGAGAGGTAGTGTTAGTTTTGCAGCTCATGTAACATTGCAACCACTCCCACAGAGACTGCTCCTGCATCATGCTGCCCCTTTGCAGCTGGGAACCACAAGAAAAACATCACTTTTGAAAAAAGCAGCAGTTAGAAAGCAATCCTGCAGCCCAGCACAAGAGTTAAGATGTACGGCAGGCCATGTCTGTCACTTGAACATCACAGCAGGAAGAGAGCACTGCTGCCAGTTCCTGTGCTGCAAAAAGCAAAGAGATTGGGAGTCTTTTTGGCACTGCTTCCTCTCTAGAGTCATAAGAGGTTGCCTCTCTTGCTGCACAGAGACAACTGCATGAGGTGTCAGATCAAAATTTTGGCCCTTTTTCTGAATATTTATAAAACATAGCTGAATGTTAGGTTTTATTTTCCTTCAGAAAAAGAGTAGTCATTTTTCATTTTGAAACCAGGACATAAATTTTCCTATTTTGTGCCAGTGTTTTTGTTTCTGGATAAATCAGGATCATAGTTTGATATATTACACATTTTTTTTCTTTTTTTCCCTTAGCCCTGAGGGCTCCAAACCAGAGTCAAAGACTTGGTAGACAATTCTTTGCACACACTTAGCTCCATCAAAAGTCTTCCTAATTTGCACAGTTTGCAAGTTTAAATCCAGCCCTTGAATCTTTGCCTGGAATAAGGTGACAAATAGAATTGAATGGCATGAACACTATGTGTCTTTAGCCCTAAATTAGGTCTCTGGCATAGAAAGTGCTCTAAGCAGTGCAAATCTCTCCAGGTCCCTCCAGATCTGCAAGAGCTATCCAGCCAGAAGCGTTCCTCCACCAAGATCCCTATGGAGTGCTGGAAGGACTTTAAGAAAATTATTCCAGAGACCTGAAATATAATCTGTAAGGGCACTGGTGGATCTAGAGATACACTATCTTTTAAGTAACAATGATGTTTTTAAAATATGTATTGTCTTTGGATAGGCTAATATGGAAGTTTATGTGTATTTTGGAAAGGTAAAGCAATTAATGCAATAAACCTCCTCTCTTAGCCTCCTCTCCCTCAGCAGCAATGCCTTTATTAAACAGAGGGAAAAAAGATTATTTTTTATTTATATACTGGAGACTTTTTTAATGATCAGGCAGATTTTCAGACATAATTTAAACCAGTCACTGATATTTGAGCAAGATGAGACTGCAGTCACTACTGCTGCAAGTAGGCACTTACTATAATAATACAGTCTTGATTTCTGATTTATCTCTCATATTGGGGAGAAATGTTCTTATAGAAAAGCATTTTCTAGAACTTTAAATACTTAATGCAACCACTGTTGCTCATTATAAATGATTATGCTGTAACTGTTTTGGGGTGGTTTTTTTTGTTTTTTTGTTTTTTTGGTTTTTTTTGTCTTGGTGTGTGGGTCACTCAGTGTAAAAGCATGTGACTTAAGGTCACTGTTTTTCAGGTCTCAACTGGTGTGTTTTATTCTGATTTTACATCAATATATTATTCCACACACTTTAGGAAATGCCTGCTTAAATTTGCTTTTCTGGCAGAATAAGTGGCTGTATTACATAATTTTCCATTACGTTTTCTGTTGTGCCAATTTAGACATGATTTATCTGTAGGCGTTATGTCCAGATGGGATGGCTCAGCCCGACAGATCAGGTGTAAAGCATAAGTTAAAAAAAACAAATAACAAAAATCCTTGACCAGTTCTTCAGAAATAGTAAGATTTTCCTGAAATTAGGGGGAAAAAATCCAAGAAAAATAAAGTAAGTTATAGATTTGTAATCCTTTTTATGGTGAGGAAATGCTTTTCACTTGGAAGGTCTAGCCAAGTTCCTCAAGCAGTAAAAAAATTTTAATCCTATTTTAATCCTATTCTGTTAATGCAGGCAGTAAGTGCATTTTCCCAATTTCCCAAATTTTGTGCAAATAATTTTCTGTTCTTGCCTTCTGCAGTCAAGGGTTAAAAGGGTTAAAACCCTTCACAGGTGCTTTTATCTGCTTTCCCAGCTTTTTCCAAGAGTTTTATAACTATTTCTCCTTGCAGACCTGATGCTACTGAGGTGGCTTGGATGGGTGTCAAACACAGGAGATGGTCAGCTCTGCCTTCACCTCTATTGCTTAGATATTTCTGTATTCTTGAAAGGATGGCATGTAGTGCTCTCTACAGTAAAGTGCTTTAGGAAGAAAAAGAAAGTTTGGAAGACACCGTTTCAGATTGGATTCTCCTTCTGTAAATACAACAAGTTTCTGTGGGGGAATCTAAAGAATTTGATGGAAGTTTCTGAAAAGTCTAAGGCAAGAAATGTCAGCAATTTCATTTCAAAGCTTTTCAAAAATTGAAATTCTTCTTTCTGGCTTGGTGAAATGACCTGAAGTACTTAATTTCAAGCAGTTTTAATATTAGTGTTTATTTTAATTGAATATTAATCTGTATCTTCCCTGGTGGAATGTTACCTTTGAGGAGGAAGGGGATTACTGGATAAAAATAGAGATTCCCAGAGTGCCAGATATTCTGCCCAGACAGCAGTGCCCTATGCACCAAGAATCCCACAGTGCTGCTCTAAAAATATTGTAGCCTAACTCCAAGTTAAGACCAGAAGGCAGAAGTACAGGACTCACAAGACAATATAGAAACCATTTGGGTTAGAATGAAATCAGGCTGAAATGAAGCGAGCTTTCTGATGAAAAATCATGACTTCAAAAATTTACCAGGATGAACCATATTGAGTAGCAATGTTTTCCTTGTTGCATCAAGGAAACATTTTATCAGAAAATTTGAGGTGGCTCTGATCACATCTGCTACATATATTTTCTTTGCTTTTCTCAAACAAAAACCGTTTACAAGGAGATGGACTGCTAAGTATGCATAGGAATTTTGGAGGACAACTGAAAGACATTTCTGAATTAGTGATGGCAAAGATTGTTTAAAAAGGTGATTAAACATTAAGCCCTTTAATCTGTGTTTAGGTTTTTGTTTGGTCTGTATTTAGGAATATTAGTGCAGAATCCAATTTTCTGTATATGCTGGATGAACATTAAGTTACTTTTACTAAGGCCCCAGGCGAGGATTTCATTAAAATGCTGTTTATAATTTTTTTTCTTTTTGGTAGGTCAGAAAGAATCAACGACTTAAAAAAACACTTTGTATTTTTCATCACTGTGAACATTTGTTGATTACCATCCATTCTCAATAAATTAAATTTCCGTAATTGATAAAATAATTAGTCATAACAAAATATAAAATTTATTAAACATAACATAAGTGCTACTTACTTTATTGTCACAACTCTTCCTGAAAATGGAATAGAAATAAGATTCTATTTTTACTAAATTGCTGGCTTTTAAAATCTGTATCTTCTTATTTTAATGAAGGAAATAGATTTTTTTAGTACAGTTAATATTTGATAGTGTTGGAGATCTAATCTAACTGCTTGAGAATTACTTGTATGTTTCCAAGAGATGTGCTAAATAGTAGAATTACCATAATTTCAGAAGCACAAATATTCATATTGTCCAGAAGTTCAAGTGTCATAGTAAACTGTTTGGATTCACACCTAGTCCAATCACAGCTATTTGTGTGAAAATTAGAGAGAGAGAAAGAGTTTTTAAATTCGCCACCTCTTGTAGGGGTTTTTTAAGAGAAGAGTTCTCAATATAGTGAAAGAAATTGTATCCAATTTACTTCAATTTAAGTGGACTAAGATAAAACAGTTTCAGAAATAACTAAATGTATCAGATGTAGAATTTAAGACTCTAACAGGCCTTCTTTCATGCCTAACTGAGCCTATATTTATCATGTCTGCTCTCTTTCAAGTAAAAAATACATCAGATTCGAACTGTATTTTTTCTTTTTCAGCTCTAAGAGAAGCAAAGCACAGATGTGGTTCTGTGCAGAGCCTCTCTCCAGGGCCAGATCATTAATATTCACAAGAAGAGAATTAGTCTTTAGAAAGTGTTTGTTTCTTCTGACAAGGGAAGCTGATAAGAAACATTCCAGTGAAGGAAAGACAAAAATAAATGAAGGAGAAAAGATTAGATGGTGACATTTCATCCTTGAAAGCAGCATATTTTTACAGGGTAGCTATTATGATTAAGTTACACCCAAATAGGAACGGCTATTAACAAAAGCATTGAAATTTTAATTAAAGGCTATGATGAGTTTAATTTAGCAAAAGTAGTGTGCAGCCAAAGGAGCAGTGATCTGGGAGGGATATGGTGGGGGAGAGGAAGGGAGAGCTGTGCAGAAGCACCTCTCATCCCCTGCACTGTAAAAATCTCAATGCATTAGCTTCTAAAACAGGGCCTTGCAATGACAGAAATAGAAATAAAAAGCAGAAGAGAGAAAAAGCTGAGCTTTTACTGAGCAGGAATGAGGGCTTCAGTTGCAGCTAGTTTGAATGTTAGAATACTGGCTAGGAAAGAGGAGAGACTTGCATTTCAGCAGACCAGAGCTTTCCAAGACATGTCTGTTTACTACATCACTTGTGCTGCCAGTAAAATACTCAGATGCAGACAGGAACTAATGTTTCCTGAGCAAATACACACTGTTGACACACTGAATGCATCATGGACTAGCAAGAGTGGTAAACACAGTGGCAGTCATAAGCTTCTTGATTACAGCATGGATATATTTATGCCTCTAAACCAAATATATATTAATATTTCATTTTGTTGTGGGTTTCTTCTTTTTTTTTTTTCACTGTCAACAATGTATATTTCACAATAAAATACGAATTTTATTTAGATTAATGTCCAGGTAACACCTGGTCTGTAAATATTGGTTTATACTTCAGATGTAGTTTTACTAACATATGAAAAATCACACCTTACAATCAGAACAGCCAAGGTAGTTTTCAGACAGAATTTTCTTTCTAGAAAAAAAAGAAACATTGCAAAGAAAATAACACATGAGGATTGTTGACCCTTGGGTATTCTGCTTCATGTGGTTTTTGCTCGAAAAATGCAAATATTATAATTAATTTTTCATAAAAATTTGTGTACTGACACTTCCTTGCTTCATCACTGAGATGAAGGATTTAAAATGTTTTAATGTGATTCATGTCCCAACTTTATAATATCTGGTGTATGCCTGGGTTATATGACTGCCTGAGAATATCAGCTTTTGCCAGTGGGGGTGAATCTTTAAATTGGAATTCCACAGATTTTGAAGAATTAGCCTATATAGAAAATCTGTGGGAAAAAAATTAACAGGTAAAAAGATCTTCTTGTTGTTGTTGTTACAAAGATATAGTTTCAAGTGTATTTTAGAAAAAAAAATTAAAATTCTTACATTTCTGGAAATACCATGGGCATGGGTGCTCTGGACTGAGAAAAGAGCAAGGTAAACATTATTTTTGAGCCAAGCTTTCTCCACGTCACTCCCAGAGCAGGATTTGTTCAAAGGTGACTAAGAGAAAATGGAAAACTTGACTGTTTAACTTTTTTATCTTTTGTCTGAAGTATAAATAGAAGTGGTGACTTTGCAACACCAGCTAAGAAACATTTTATCATTCTGTGAAAGAAGTTCTATGAAAATTGAGAGTAACAGTCATATTCAATCAACTTAAAGGTTTATTTGTGTACCACAGGGATGGCACAATCTTTCAACTGATTTTATTTTTGATGCATTCAATTCTTATAAAGTTATATAAAGAGAACAGAACATATCTAGCTATTCACCCTGACCCTAGCCATTCCTTGGAATTTTTGGTGCTCCCAGTGGTGAGTCATTTCCTGAAGATCTGTGTGTGGCTGGTAAGTCATATTGTGCTACGTTCCTTCAGTCCAGGTTCTTTTGGCAACGTTTTCCATTTATTCCAACTACTGTTACCTCATAAGTGTTGCAATTGGAAAAATTGCTCTCTGTAGCTATTTCTATGACAAAGCCTCTTTCATGACCTGAAGATAACTTTTCAAGCAGTTCTTGTTTTTGCAACTAATGTGCTAAGTAAAATTAGCTGTGACTCACAGGCTCAGCTGAAGAGCCACGAAGCAGTGCAGGTAATTGTGGGATCTGACCTGCTGCGGCACTATTGTATAATATATGGTTTGGAGGCAAGTCTAGTTTCCTTTTTAAGATGATCAGGTAGATCAAAGTAAAAGATCTAAACTGAGTTCACAAAGTCTGTGAGTATTTATACATCTACACAAAAGCAGAGACGTCCAGTGTCTTGGTCACCTCACACAACACGCAGAAGCTAACAAGGGGCTTTGGAACTACTGTTGTACTTGTCTAACTATGGAATTCTTCTGGGCTAAGTTCTAACTCTTAGTGAAGCTAAGAGGGTTTTACCACTCTCTTTAAGGGAATAATAATCGAAATATCTGAAAATATTATTCACATTTCTTCACTTGTTTATTTTTAAGAAATCTTACATGCTTTCCCTATGATCTAATTTTAACAGGTGTTACCAATTTTGATGCTGTTAGATGGTCAGTTACATTCTGCTGTTCCAGGTAATATATTAAGTTTTCCTGTATATGTTTAAGGCAGAGTAGTGTGAATCTCAGTCTGGAGTGGATGTATATTTTGGTTTGGGAAACAACAGAGAAGAAAGAAGATTCAAACCAGATCAACAAGGAAACTAATAAAATAAATGTAGTCAATTTTTTTCACTTCATTTGGAGAACATACAGAACATTTCAAACATTTTTAAAAAGAGAAAAAAACTGACAAACAGTAATTTGTTTGAAATAAAATGATAAAAGTGCATCTAGATTTAAAAGAAGTGTAACATGCTGACAACAGCAACATGAGGCTTTCTCCACTTCTCTACCTAAAACAAGTTATTTTTCACTTTCAGCTTATCATTTCTATTTAGTGACTGTCCATATCCTACATCATACAGAGAAATTCTGCTGCCTCTTCTGCTCTGATTGGGTTTCAGCTGCAGGAGCTGCTGACTGACACTGGCAAAATGCTCCTGTGGCACCCTAGATCCCAGTGCTGTGCAAGAGGCACACAAGAAGTAAGATTTTTCTGGGGTTTCCATCCATTAGTTTGGGAGCTGCAGTTAAACTCAGGCCCCAGGCACCTGTGTATCCTCCTATCCCTGCCTTGGGGGCACGAGACTTCCTGGCTTGACTTGGCCCTGTCTCATTGCTACAGCCTTCTACTACAGGCACAGGTCCATCAGCTGAATCTCATCACTGTTGTTGCACATGCTTTTCAGTGTTGGTGGGTGTGGGACACACTTCTGTAAGTGAGGGGCTGCATCTGTCTGCCTTCCTGCCTGTCACCCTCACCTCACAGCTTGCCTTCCCCTGTGGAACAGCTCCATTCTTGCTGCTCCTCAGAATGAGGTTTGTCTCTTTACATTAGGATTAATACATTTATGCATTAGTCTATGTTTCTTGGTGTTGGACAATGAAAGTCAGGGAAATGCAGTCTACAGCTTCCTCACGAAGGGGAAGGGCAGGCACTGATCTCTTCTCTCTGGTGACCAGTGACAGGACCCGAGGGAATGGCCTGAAGTTGTGTCAGGGGAGGTTTATGATGGATATTAGAGAAAGATTCTTCACCCAGAGGGTGGCTGGGCACTAGAACAGGTTCTCCAGGACAGTGGTCACAGCACCAGCCTGACAGAGTTCAAGAATTGTTTGGAAAATACCCTTGGGCTCATGGTGTGACTCTTGGGGATGGTGCCGTGCAGGGCCAGGCCTTAGATTTGATGATCCTTGTGGAACTCAGCTAACTCCGTGATTCTCTGATTCTGTGAAATTAATTCTGCTCCTCATCTCAAAATAATAATGTAGAAACAGTAAAAGGTTATACAGATGATTTAAGGAGTGGAGTAGTTTCTATACAAGGAACAATTGAAAATCCTGGAAGGGATCCTTTATCCTGGAAAGGAACTGACTGATATGAAACATGACCTCAAGTAGTGAATGACCTAAAAACCTTCAAATAAATGTAGTGTTGATAGATTTAAAAGGCATAGAAGGACATGGTTCATGACACATTGTGTCACTGGGTTGTGGAAATTCTTGGCAGTAGGCTGTGGAGTCCGAAAGCTTACTCAAAAGGAAACAAAGTATGAAAAAAAAGGCTGGAAAAAGACCTCTACCAACACTTAGCTTACTTCCAAGACACTTTTTTCAATGATTAAAATCTCTGTGCTACAAATCACCAGATGTTTGAAGCATCATTATGAGCTTCTGTTCTCATACACTTTGCTGGGCATCCGCTGAGGCACCGCCAGACAGGATGCTGGGCTAGACGGATGTCTGCTCTGACCCGATACAATTGTTCTAATGTTCTTAGCACCCCCGGTTGACACTAAGGAGTCCTCTGTGCTGTCAGCATTTGCCTGTGAAAAAAAAAAGGACTTACTGTTTTGAATCTCAGGGGGGGAAATAGGAACTGTCATTTCCCATGAAGAATTCTGCCCAGCTTCTTTCAGTACTGCAGTACCTGGGGGCTGAGTGCTGACGGCTCTTTTTTAAACTCACCTACCAACTTGGGGGTTTAATATAAGTTTTAAGATGGATATTTTCAACACTTCTGTTTTGGAAAATTATTCATATTGTAGGGTCAATTATATATATCTGAAGACATTTACAAAATTTCCCATCAATGACCTCAAATCTATCCAGGTTTCACACTATTTGGAGCATCTGGGGTCTGGAAAAGGATATCAGCATAGATTTTGTACTGAGCACTTGCTCTTGGCCCCTTCCCTAGAATCCCAGTTCTTCACTGGGCAGACTGGACACAGGATGAAGACTGAGCATATTCGTCACTTCATTCTTTCAACTGCCCCTGCCTGCACAGGAAACAGAAGGGAGAGTGCCTGTAGGGAGGTGAGAGTGAGAACCCCCAGCTGTGTCATCACCATTTTCTGTTCTTTGAGTGGACTGGAATGCAAAGTCCCAGCTTCCTTCTTTTTCAGTTGAGCCATCCACCCCTGTGGGAGATGACACGAGCATTTATAAGGTTGGGGAAAGCTCATCTGAAGAGATTATTCGAGACCAAATGCCAGAAAAGTATTTTGGAGGGTGGGGTGGGTGAGGTATAGAAATAGAGCAAGCTATCCAGGCCACTGTGACAAATATAATGTACAGAAAATGGCAGAGAAGAAGAAGAAGGCAGAAGAGCAATTTGCATTAATTTAAATGAGCTTTTCAGAACATTTAGGCCAGTTCTTGCAATATGACACCAACAAGTGGTTGACATCGATAACATTTCCATATTTAACATACAACTTTCCTGCAAATTTTCTCTATTTGCACTGTGCAGCCCTACAAGGTCAGATTTTCTCATTACAGTGTTTTATAATCACCCTGAGGCTTCTATATTCTGCCTTTTGCCTTTTCACCATTGCTGATAAAGAGCACAAACTATCTCTAAGAGGAGAATTTTAAGTGGCAGTGACAAGTTATATGAAAATATACCACTTAGCCCTCCAAAAAACTGAGAAGAACCCAAAAGAATGTTTCTTATCATGATGTTAGGACATGCTTAAGAGATTATTATTGGTAAAAAAACAGCTGTACTGCTTAACACTAGCAGTGTCCATGCCAGAGTGATTTAAATACATTGATTTATGTGTATTCAAAGTGTAAGACCTTGACTAGGTGTACTTCCCATTCACAAGTGGATATTGCCTGCCTGCTCATGTAAGCAACAGGTAACTTGAACTTGGGGTTATAGCTCAGAGACTTGTACTCCTTTCTATAAAGACAAAAAGAAAGATAATATCTGTCCTTAGGTAGTATACACACACCCACACCCTACACACTTTTTAAGTAAAAGATATAAATTCTATAGTCCAGTTTCACTGGGTGTGTTTGCAGCTGGAAATTTCATCAGCCAGAGTGTCTGCAATCTTCATGCTATGTAGTGATGTCACCTTAGTAATTCTGGTTAAAAATAAATGGACAATTAAAGAACCTTACAGGCAGAGAAGTATAAAAAGCATTACTAGATACTGTGGCAAGGAGACATTTTTGAAAGAGGTACATGAATCTCCATTGAGTAAACAATAGTAGCGAAAAGATGCAAGTAAAAGAACTTGTAATGATGAAAAATACGGAGAAGAGAGAAAAGAAGCCTTAAACAGCCAAATGCTGAGAAAATGTGTGAAAGCATCAATCTTGAAACCCGGTGGGGCACAGTATAGCAATTTTACCATGTTTGAGAGCATCAGTTTAATACCTGAAAATTAAGTATAAACAGAGCATGAGTCAGTTCAGTACAGCTGCCTCATCCAAATGCTGCATCTCAGTCCTCAGAGAAAGACAAGGCAGGAAACTGTTCATTTTAGAAGCCACTAAACAGAGACATGGGGAGGAAAGCAGGATTCAGGCAGCCCAGGCTCATGTGTTGGTTTAGAGCCTGAATCCCAGAGTGGGAGCAGCATGTCCAACTCAGGCCAGATCAGCCTGACTCCAGGCCAGGCAATGTGCGTCAGTGGCACTGTGCCACAGTGCCAATGTGCTGGGACATGGAGCCACCTTCTGTAAGGATCTGAGCCTCATAAGGCATCTCTGATTACTTTACCCTTCTAAGTGCATTACTCAGTTTATCAAGTGTTTGCACTGAGAGCAAGTGTCAGCTGATTCACTATATCAAGTTCAAACTTGAGTTTAGAAGGGGATTCTGTGAAAGTCTCTGGATTTCCCTGCACCCGGTAGAGAGTTCATGCTGGAGCAGGGAAATGTGTGAGGAGAAAGGAGCAGCAGAGAGGAGCTGTTACGGGCTGACCACAGTCCCCCATTCCCCACCCCCTGCACCTCTTGGAGAGGAGAGAGGAGTTGTGAGTGAAGAGCTGAAGCTGACCTTGGGAAGAAGGCAAAGGGTAGAAGGAAGGTGTTTTTGTCTTTGCTTCTGACCATTCTGCTCTATTTTTAATTGGCAATAAAGTACATTTAATTTGCCCCAAATCTAGTAAGTAAGTTTTGCCAGTGACAGTGACTGGTCTTTTTCTCATCCCATGAGCTTTTACATCTTATTTTCTCTCGCGTGCTGTTTAAGAGGTGGAGTGAGAGAGCGACTGGGTGGGGTCTGTCAGCCAGCCAAGGTCAACTCACTCCAGTAATAATAAATTAAACCTAAGTTTAGCATGTCTGGGTTTATCACATCTGTCTCAGATTCTGAGCATAACTCAGAATCTGTTGAAAGGAAGCACAAGGAAGCTCATTTTTCATCAGACTCTCTCATTGTTGCTCTGTCACCTAGCAGGTAGTAGAACAACATTTAGAAGACTGTTTGCTAAGAGTTTCCCTGGGTTAGTGAAAGCTGCTTTGCTCACAGAAGACAGGGTTTAACTTTTTTAGGGTGCATAACATAGAGGAACACAGATGTAGCACTCCCTGGCAGAACTCTAAGTGTGTTTTGCCAGGCAGAAGCTTTGTGATACTCATAATGCTTCAGCCACGTTTTCACTTTCTCCACTTCTAAGCTTATTTATGGCAAGGCAAAGTTAGCACAGCCCTACCTGCAATCAGAACAGGAAACAGTTTACTGAGGAAACATATGTTAATTTAAATAAGCTGTTCATAGTTTCCTTTTCTGGTACAATCTCGTTGCTCACTCACTGACTGAATGAGTCATGAGAGCCAGTTAGAATCAAGAGTTAATGTCAAAATGCTTTGGCATTTCCACTTCCACATCTCATATATTTGCAAAGGAAATGATACATTGCCCATCCCTTTCTCTCAAGTTATTTGAAAATCTGTCTTAACTATACTGTATAAGATCAGATGCTCATCGGCATTGGTCTGACATGCAAGAGAACAGGCTGATGGCTGACAAAGAGGAAATAAATCTTAAGGAGCAGCATACTTGGATTTTTTTTTTAAGTTTAATTTGCCAGAGATGACAGAGAAATTATTTCTGCTCAGGAAACAATCAGATAATGAGGAAAGGCCTGAGGTTCTTAACGCAACACCTCTACTTCCCTCAATGGAATTGATAGCAATGGTAAACTTCTGTCAAGTTGGCTCTTGCAGGAATGCCATTTACTTGCTTTACAAGGAAACATTTCCGAGTCTGGAGGTGGTTTATTTTATTTTTAAGGCAGTTTTAAATAATTAATAAAGAACAAGTACTTCTGTAGGCATCAGATTCTCTTTTCAGCGCTGATTCCTGCTCCTGACCAAGAATCCACATCTTCCCAGAAAAAGCATCAGCAGCATCCTGCTGATGTCCCACTGGCAAGCTAGGAAGTGTCTTAGTAGGAACTGCAAGCAGTTCTGAGCTAGCCTACCAAAAAGTGCCCTGTGTTGGTGTAGCTCTGGGCTGGAGTACTAAATCAGGCACAGGCATTCCTGTGTGGGACTGTGTGTCATCCAGACATGAGCTGCTCCACGCCTGAACTGCTTCAAGAGAAGATGTAGGTGTTTTATGGCCTGCTCATCATAAAAAGTGTCCTCAAGTCTGAAGGACTTGGAAAAATGCACCTCTTTTGAAATTCAGAAGGGAAAAAAAAGGAAAGGGAAAGGGAAAGAAGGGAAAGGGAACTTATATTTCTACCAGGTAATACTTTAGGATTTTGCCAGTACTAAAATTTACTAAAATTGTAAAAACTGTAGAAAATCTCTACAAATAATAGAAGAAAAGACATAATTTTTCTTCCTTTGAGAACCAGGATTAGTTTGTTGTTAATTTAAATACATTTCGGATGTGAAAACACATTTCCCAAACTTCTTTATGTGATAAAATGCTCTTCATTTTATAATATCTTTCCTATATTCTCTTGAATAGCTTGAAAAGTTGACATTTCAGTCAATTTTGGCTTTCAGTACTTGCTATTAGGGAAAGAAGAGCTGTTTCAAATAAAAGACATGACATGAAAGAAGTGAATCTGGAGTGAGCTTCTCTAGATAAATGACCTTTCAACTTATGACAGACATAATTATTATTTAATTGGCAAAAAGAGTAGATTGTGAATATTTAATCAATAAAACTCCAGTGGAAACCAGAGCCTGAAACTGAGACAGGCAGATCTTTGTGATGATACTGGTTACTCTCCTATTAATTAGAACTCTACTCCATGCTCTTTTGTTGTGTTTGTACTGACTCTTATGGTAATTGTAGTTTGGCTTTTTCTATGGAAATTTAATTTACATTTTAAATGTGTAAATACATTTTATGCTTTAGCTATTTATATCTTGCAGATCCCAGCCCATATGTTTTGTATTCAATTAATCTATACTGGGTGTTATAAGTCTCTTGGAGTTGCTATAGCTGGAGTTATATCCCTGTATCCTTGATTATGCTACCAAAATTTTATTGATAAAATTAATAATTCAGCACAAGTTTCTCTAAAACAGTGGAAGAAGAAAGTGATTGGCTTGGAAGATGGAGAACCTTTATGCAGGTAAAATTTCTTTCTTACCTATTCTGTTATAGTAAACTAATCTCTAACTCAACATAAAGCCTCAGGCTAGTCCACTATCAACAGCAATTAAAATGTTTCTGGAATTGTCTCACCAACCAATGGCAAAACAACAGGTATTGTTGTGTAGAGTCCTTTTCCATGTAAATTAGATAGCCATTTCAATAATTAAAAATGAAACCTGCGCAACAAGGAACATCAGTTAGCACTACAAATGGCTTTGAAATTTGTTTTCAGTTCAGAGCAAGTAAGTTAGGCTTCAGAAAGCTGAAATCGTGCTCCTTTCTGATTCACCTACCCAGCGAGCATCTTTCAGGGTATTGGGCTGCTTCTGTTCTCTTCCATGATGAGTATCTATCAGCTGCTTGTCCCTTGTAATGTTTGATCAAATAAATGGTGAAGCCTTACAACTGTTTTCCTAGGATTTTTGTATAGCAGTGTGCTGCTCCAGAAACCTCACACATGGGACAGAATCACTTTGCAGCAACACAGGCTGGGCACCAGCTGGATAGGAAGAATGTTTGCAGAAAGGGGGTGGGGAATCCTGGAGTACAACAAAGATTTTAAGTAAACATGGGCGAGCTGTCTGCCTCTGCAGGGAATGGGCAGCAGCTGTGGTAGCAAGGGATTAGCCAAAGGAGATTTAGATCTCCCCTCTGTTTAGTGTTAGAGTTTCACAGCTGGACTGGTGTGCCTGCCTGGGGGCTTCCCAGTGTGAGAAATACATCCCTGTCCTGATGCAAGTCCAGTGGAGGGTTATCAGGAAACTCAGAGGACTACAGCACATGGTGTATGAAGGGAAACAATGCAGCAATTTAGGGTAATGAAGTGGGCAGGGTACTGTATTAAAATCAAAATAACAGCCCATGATGGAAAGCAGAATTTTCAATGGAGATACTTTCATCCCTAGCATGGCTTACCATGCTAAGATAAGCTTTATTTTACGGCACACCTAAGAACATTTATCCAAATTCCAGAGATTTTGCTGTTATCTCCCTCAAATCTCAAATGTCAGTATAAGCACAGATTTTAAACAAACTTGGCTGAAAAGTGGTTTAAGAACTGTCTGGATGCAATGCTGTGCCATGTGCTCTTGAGCAGGGAGGTTGGACCAGATGAGTCCACTGGTGGTCCCTTTCAGTCTTACCCATTCTGTGTTTCTGTGAGAAACTGTTCATGAAAACATCTAAAACCCAGAACTTCTGTGCCTTGAAGTATGTGGAACTAGAGGTAAACAAAAAAACCCCAAAAAAACCCAAAAAAACCCCCAAAACCCAAAAAACCCAAACACCAAAATGAGGGCTTTGAGTATACTATTGTATGGGCAATCTGTCTTTAAAGCATTGAGATAGGCTGCTGAGGGGATCACAGAATTCCAGATTTGTTCACTGGAATATTGAAATACTGTAATAATTACATAGGAGTGACTTGAAGCCATACATTTTCTGGAGAAAGACAAAGCTTGTCTTGGTACTTGTAATTCATAGGAAGAAAGCACAACAAAAGCAAAGATACAATGCTTGGCATTCTGAATGTTTGGGAATTACATATCACACCCCCTTGGGTGGAAGAGATGATTTGTATAAATCTATTTCACAGGTTATGGGTAATTACTGTCTGCCATAGCCTTGGAAAAAAGTATTGCTGTGACATCAAGTGGAACATTTCAAAATAGGATGACATATAAAGAAGGGAGGATTCAAAATACATATGCTTCGTGGTTGCAGGAGCTTTAATAGTATGTTTACTAAGATATAAAACTTGGAATCAAACAATAAGCAATATTGGAGTATTGCTGCACAAACCTCAGGAAATATAAGCAATATTGTTATTGTAAGCATTAGTTCAAAGCATCATGGTTTAATTGCTTGCATAGTGCATGGATGTGGATCCTTTTTAGCTGTAATAAAATTGCCATAAGTTTCATTATTATCTTTACGTTGCAGCTCCAATGTTCATATATTTAAAAGTGAGAATATTACTAGCACTGGTTTACTTGTATCCATGCCAATAATATTTCATGCATAGTTGACTGGGAGACAGAGATGGCTAAGATGAAGACTGAACCACCACTGGCAGAACATGACTCAAAGTAGTCTAAGCCACAGTGGCATGAGAAACATTCAGAGCATTTTTTAAATTATCCAGAGTCATAATTTAAGATTCAAAATTTAGCTGCCTACAGTTATTCCAAACAGTCCCAGCAAAGTGGCCACTGAGGTAAAATTAATGAATTATTAGATAGCAAAGCAGTTAAAAAGTCCTCTGAAAAAATAAAAGTTGGAGGGAGACATTGACAACTTACTGCAGACTTTTTCTGTACATTTTCCACTGAGATCTGAACATTTCAGAGTGAAAGCCAGACTGTGAAAAGATTAATGTAAAATCCAGACTGCTTTTGCATGAATGAAGGGGCACCAGTATTGGAAAGACAGAAAAAACATAAGAAAAGGAAGTTAAAAATATGGAAATATTACTTTGTCTCAGAATAAGAGGAACAAAAGCAAGATAAATTTCTCTTGGAGCAGTTGTTTCAGCATTTGAAACATAAAATAGAAAAATGCATTCAGTAATGATCTTGTACACACTTTATCAGCAGCTGTTGCACATTTCACAAAGGAAATTCATCTCCTGAGGGACATGTAAGTTTTAGGTTATGACAACAGCATCATTTCATTTGCTGGCACTTGTTCTGTGCATCTTTAACAAGAGGCGCCTGGCTGAGGAGACTGCTGGAGGCTACCCGGAGCTGGGAGTGCCTTGGTCTGCTTCTCTGGGATCCCAGAGCTGCCGGGGCTGGGAGAGAGGTGATAAACAGCTGGGAATTTGTAACCCACACAGCTGCACATTGGTAGGGCCTTACAGGTGTGTGGCAGGTTTATTCAGAGGTGAAGGTTGCACACTTTTTATCAGCCTGCCCTTCTTTCCACTTCTATTCACCCTCACTTAACGGCTCTCCTTGGGGTGGGTGGTTAGCCTAAACACTCATTGCTTTTGCAGCTGGCCTTAGAGCCCACAACTTGTGTCTCTGGGAGTCAGTGTCATCTACAAGAGTTTCCCATGGTTTTACCATTTTTCTGCAAAATGTTAGCAAGAGTTGGGAAATGCACAGCACATGTTTCCAAGCTTTTTGTGAAAACAAAGGGGGTCTTTGAACTGAATTGTTCAACTGCGGGAGAACGTCTGAGGCAATTTGATTATTGATTCTTTCTTAGTCTCAAGTGCATCTTAGATATAACTGTGGAAAACTTAGAGAAGGGTATGATTCTGGACAAAAAAGGAGAAAGAAATGAATGAAAATAACTGTGGAAGTGAAATCCCAAGGAAGCCCCAAACCAGACATCTCCCTCACGATTTGCAGACAACGTGCTTTTGCTGTTCTGATTCACCAATAATTATAGCACTTCTCCCTTCCAGAGTGTTGTTGTAGGAGAGGAAACATACTCACTGCTCCTTCTGTCACTTGAGTTCTGCTCATTACAAATTGGTTCTAGATGAGATAGAAAATAATACAAGAACTGAAGCTTTGGGAACGAAGAAATGGCACTCCTCATATTATTTCCTCCACTGGCTCATCCTGTTTGCTAACTGCATAACAGGGTCTATTAAGAATCTGAAAATATTATCTGTATGCAGAAGTGTTTATGCTATGAATTATGTGATGGTAAATGTTTTCAGCCAGAAATAGCAGAAATTTTAAAAGATGTCATATTTGAACATTCTTTGATAACTCAGGCATAAATCTACATCCCCAAATGTTGAGTAACAAAAGCAGAACTCTTAGTCAGTATACCTCATACATGGACTGCAGGCACTACCAGCTTTAACATATGACTGAATGCTTAACATACATCAAGACCTTTCACCAAAATGCATTCATTTACAAGTAAAAAGGAAAAAGTATAAAATTCCTTTCTAGAAGGTTTAATATTCTGATCAAAATATTACACGGTATTCTGTAAATTAACAGAAGTAGTGAATTTGACAGCTATTTTAGCATGTGACATGGGAAAAATGCTTCCTGCCATGTCCCCAAGAACAGGCAACAGAAAAAGAAAAATTAGCCAAATTTGTCAGCCATCCCAGTAGTCTTTCAAAAGTTTTAGAAGACTTTTCTTAATATTTTCAGAAAATAAATATGGACATTTCCCTTAAAAAATTCTCACCAATTAAATATGAAACTCAAAGACTGTACATAAAAATCATTATTCTACCCTCAAATAGTTTGCAAATGTCCTTATTTTCTCTTTGAAAGCATTCCCATCTTCATTCAACCTCTATGTAGTAGATAATCAATCAAAGAAATAAACTTCTGAAATTTATATAGAAAGATAAATATGACTTTCTTCCCCATACCTTATCATGCTTCAAAGATTAAATAGACAAATGCAGTGCATAATGAGCATCTTTATATTTTATATGAGAGTTGTAAAGAAGAAAAAAATTAAAGGGGAGGAAGGGACCAAAATATAGAACTTCTTTTGTCTGAATTTAAAATTATGCTAGAATATGAGGAAAAAAGAAAAAAAATCTGTGTGTTTTTTCCTCTCTCCTCCAAGCCCTTCTGAAATATTGATTTCTAGTTTTGATCTTATTTTTTTGTCTTCTTAAGCATACAACTGTACAAAAAATTTTTGTTTATCATGTCTGAAAATGGGGAAGTACACCTGATGAATTGTGCCAAAAACACTTTTAAGAGAAACTTTTAAGAGAAAAGAAAGTTGATTTTGGACTGAACCTTATACAGAACACCTACCCAAACCCTTATAGTATTCAGAAATTAGTATTCAGGTGGCTGAAACAAAAACTGATGGTGTCTAATATGTGTATTTTTTTCTATTTTCAGACAATATTTAAAGAAAAATAAGTGCAAAAGTTATATTGTATGACAAAGCTAATACACTAGGAAAAATCTAGGTGCAGAACAAGGATCTTTGATTAAGAATCTGTGATATGCCACTCTCCAGAATGTACTGGAGTAATAGGTCTGTGCCCAGAAAGAAGACAGGTCTTTAGTTTTGCAGTAAAATGATCCTCTTTTTAAAAGATTTTTCTCTGTATTTTCCTTATGCCTTCTTTTTTTTTTTTTTAACATTTGAGAAAACATGTTGAATTGCTCTGTGCAGTATTTTGGTATTTAATATTTGTAGCATTTCTGCATTTTTTACTTTATTTCTGTTTATATGCATGTTACAACTCAGTGCATTTTTTAAAGAGGCAAGTGTTTTCCCAATATCTTATTTATTCCTAATAGAATAAAGCAATATTTTTACTAAAATGAGGAAAAATATGTCCTAAATTTTGTTGTTGCTTCGCAGTTCTCATAGATCTTTGTCATTCCCTGCCCTAAACAAATCTGGCCTTTCCAAGTCCATGAAAATAACCCCTTCACACTGCTGCATACATTTCAGTAATTTATTAGGCAGTCCTTATTTGTTCATCATTATCTCATGTGTTTGTCCTATAGGCTGTCAATTATTTTTAACTGTAGCCAGTCCAGTACATTGATTTAAGTTCTTGAGTGTAAAGGCTTAAGAGAATTTCTTTTCACAGTGAAACAAGTCTCTGCTGCTTCCAGTGTCTCATGCTTATTTCATCTGAGGCAGATGCTTGGAGCCTGTGAGTAATACTTCCTTTTACTTGAATGCATTTAATTTAGCAGTCTTTCACAGTAGTTTAATTCATTCCAGCTAGTTAATGAACATTCATACCACCGGTATAGATATAGTTTTCCTCTAGAAAATCAGTAAAATGAATATAATAAAAATGGTTTCACCAACAGTTGCCGCTAAGAGTCTTCAATGGAATTTGAAAATTAGTTTGGGAGTGAGCCCATGTTCAGAACCATATAAAAAAGAAAGTACTTTATAGCAAAACATATCAGTCAGCAAAATCTGAAACAAAAGGAGAAGGCTACAGACTAGAGGAAACTCTAAATAGTAAACTAATATTTGTTTTTAATATACGCTGTTCAGTCTGCGTGTGACAGTCTCACTTAGGTTCACTTCCAACAAAATTTTGAAATTCCACATCCATTATTCAGTGTTCAGTGTTTTTTAACTGAACATTGATGACTGTCATATTTTTTTTTCCAGCAATACAGCACAACCCAATTAAAACTCAATTTTCCGAAGTTTCCGAAGGCAAACAGCCTTTTGGAAAATAAGTTTTTTGAACAGGAATGGAGATCTTGATGAGCCCAAGGATGGGTGTTCTACCTCAAGGACATCTGTGACACAAGCTCCCCACTGGGCAATCACAGCTTCTGCTGGAAAACGCTTGCTGAATTTCAGAAAGAAGGACTTGGCACAGTGTTCCTAGCTATATAATCACTAGGCCATCCTCTGAGGAATATCCCACTATTAAACACCTTAAATTATTCTTCAGACAAATTATAGTAAGACAAACAAAGAAAAGTTATTAGTGATCCATCAAAGTAAACATCGGAACTGGAAACATCTTACATTATTGGTGAAGTAAAAGGAGATAAAAAGAAAAGGAAGCTACTTAAAGTGAGATTATATATGAGACTTCTTCTCATTCTGTCATTTCTACCTTTCACAGCTCAGAGATTTCCAGTCTGCCCTGTGATATGCTAGGAAGAAATTCTCCCTGATAAGGAAAGCCATATTAGTTTTTTATAGCCAATGTCAGCTCTGCTGTAGCATCCAGACATGTAACCTTTCTTTATGAAACTAGTTGTTCTTCCCTGTCCATGACATGGCTTTGCCCTAATAAGTCAAGATTTTTCTGATATGACTTCTATGTTTTATACAAGTGTTGTGGGATCAGGAACAGACAATCAAAAGAGGAAGGATGAATCTGGAACAAGATACATGCCTATGCTGCCATACTGCAGCTCATTATATTTCTGAGTTAAAAAAATGGTCTTGGTGGAGACATCTAACTAAGGTAACTTTGTGGTTCACTATCTGCAGCTAGCTGCAGTTAAAATCATCATCAATTATCTGTCTTAAAATAATGGTGTGATTAAAATAGAGCAGGCTATTTCAGCTGGAAGGACCTACAACAGTTATCCAGTCCAGCTGCCTGACCACATCAGGACTGACCAAAGTTTTAAAGCAGGTTATTAGGGGCACAGTCCAAATGCCTCTTAAACACCGACAGGCTCTGGGTTTCGATCACCTCAGCAGGAAGCCTGTTGCAGTGTTTGACCACCCTCTTACTAAAGAAATGCTTCCTAATGCCATCTATACCTCTCCTATGCAGCTCTGAACCATTGTCAGGAGTCCTATCACTGAATCCCAGGCAGAGTGTGCAGCACCTCCCTCTCCCCTTCCCTCTGCTGGGAGCTGTAGAGAGCAATAGAATCACCACTCAGACTCCTTTTCTCCAAACTACACAGGCCCAAAGCCCTCAGCTGCTCCTCACAGGACCCTCCTTCCAGCCCTATCATCAGATTTATTAACCTCCTCTGGGAACATTCAAGGACTTTGCAGCCTTCTTAAATGGTGGGACCCAGCACTGCACCCAGAGCTCTAGACTGCACCAAAATGGAATATGGCCAGATAACCACGTCTCTTGGCTGACTCGTGATGCTGTGTGTGATGTTCCCCAGGATGGGGTTTGGGCTCTGAGCTATCATAGAACACCCTGCTGACTCACACTGAGCTGCTGCTGCTGACCGGACCCCTCAGATCCCTCAGATCCCTCAGATCTCCCTTCCTACAGGGCTGCTTTCCAGCCTCTCCTCTGCCAATTTATAGTTGTGCCAGGTGTTACTTCGTGCTAGGTGCAGGATCTGGCATTTTCACTTGTTAGCTTTCATCCCATTTATCATAGCCCAGGTTGTCAATCTACCTAGATCCCTCTGCAAGGCTTCTTGCCCTTAAGACAGCCAGGGTTACCTCCCAGTTTGGTCTCATCAGAAAACTTGCTAATGGTGCATTCAACTCCTGGCCCCAGATTGCTCATAAGCACACTGGGCAGAACTGGCCCAAGAGTGGAACCCAGAAGAACGCTGCTGGTCACCAAGTGCCACACAAATGCAGTCCCATACACTGACAGCAGCCTTGCCCTTCCACCAGTTCCACCAGTTCCAGCAGTTCTTCATCCGTGCATTGTGATCCCGTGATGCTGTGAGGGACGAAACACCTTATCAAAATCAGGAAAACTATATCCACTGCCTTCCCTTCACCCACTAAGACTTATCATAGAGGGATATAAAATTAGTTAAATATAATTTTTCTGTTGTGAACCCATGTTGAATTTTATTGCTTGTGGCTGGCTCAACACCACTTTTCTAAGCACTCCATAACATATTCTTAGCTGTTGATGGTCTGGTGAACCTAGACTTGCACTCAGAATTGCAATGGTGATGCTTTTTCAAACTGGCAGCAAGAGCAAATTGATAAGTTATTCAGGCATTTTCTTAGTTCATAACACTAAATTGTGGTTTTCAACATGTGCTTATCTCTGATTATTTAAAAAAAAAGAGGGGGGAGGAGGAGCATATGGCCCCTATTTTTGCAGCTAATCAAAATAAGAAATATGCAGCAGGAAGCCTGCGGGCATACTGAAATGAAGAAGAGACTGATAAGGACAAACAAAATGTCATACACATACCACACTTCTGAAAGTTCAGAGTTCTCAAAACTTAGAGATCTCACTGTACATGACAAAGCTAAATGCAAAGTTCTATTATTTAACAGGGACGCATGAGATTTCTTGATAAATCCAACTTAGGGAATATGCATTGAAAGAGCATAAGTGGTAATACCCCTCTGAAACAGAGGTCCTAGTTCTCATTTGTCCTTAATGGAATTGTTGAGTTATAACTCATAATTTTGATTATTTAATCAAATAAAACACATCAAATTACATACCATTTTCTGATAATTACTTAGCTTCTTTTACCTTGTGAAATTTCAACAGTGGACATGAATTATAAGAAGAGTTTAATGGGAGTATGATGTTACTGTATTTTAAGCCAAACCTATTTATTTGCTGGTGTTTTAATTCTTTCTATTGCTGGATTAACACTATCTTGTAAAAACAGATACTCGATTATTTCAAGATAACTGAGCTCTTTTTTTTTTGGTTTTTTTTGGTTTTTTTTATTCATGCTCCTGTATGGTACTTTGACTAACAGCTGTCACACACCAGCTGTTAATTTCTTGTTGTTGTGTAGTGACACAGTTATTTGGAGAGCTGTAAGACAAATTTTTAATATTTTCTACTTACTCAAGTAACAAATTCCAGGTATTTCTAAAGTCTTCTTTATTGCATCTTTTGCTCAGCAGACACCTCTGTGCTGCAAAGTAATTTTGATAAATTTGAATTTCCTTGACAGTGTTTAAAATGTCATTTATTTAACACTACTGCTCTCCCATTAGAGCTTCTTGTGATAGTTCTGTCCTCTCACATTTAGGTTAACCTCTAATATGAAAGATAAAAGCTGAGCTGTGACTGCTTTTGTGAGGTTGGTGTGATCCTGCAGCTCTTTCATCAGCAGAGCGTCAGTGGGGTGGGAGAAGGGAAGGAGGAGTATGAGGTTTTGTTGCTCTTGCCAGTGCATAAAACCATTTATTCAGTTCAACAGTTTATTACCAGCAGTCCCAGCACTTGCCACATCGGATCACACGCTTGGCAGCCCTCCCTTTAATTGGGAAGAGTGGCTTTCAGGGCACCATTTACAAACACCATCAGCGATCGAGAGAGGCAGCATTCAAACTCGCTCAGAGTTTACCTTCGGAACTAAAATAAGTGTTCTTGGTTTTTGCACTAAATTGCTCATATAAATGTACATGTATTTGAAATGAATGTTGTGCAACAACATTATACCACTATTAGGAAAATGGCCCAAGGGTTTAAATACAGCCTGAGGAGTTGCATGGAGATCTCCCATAATCTGCAGAGTTACAATACTGTTAGGTTCATTTTAGAAGCATGTATATCCCCCTGTGTGTTAGTCTATTCCCAGTACAGTTTTACAGATTTTTGCAGCTTGCCTCTTCTATAGAAACATTAAATTCTTCTGGCTGATCTCAATCATATGTTTGGGAATTAATTATTTTAAAGGAAAATGAAGCTACCTTTAAAGAGAAATGTTACGATGTAAAGGTCCCATTTTGCACCTACTGTTTCAGGTTTCAATATTATATTTGGCTTAACTTACAGCAGTTGCTAGAGAATTCTATGATTTTGGAATAAGCATCTTCCCCAAAGCTTTATGAATTTGCACCCAGTATTCCTTTGATCAATGGTATACTTTCTCTGCTGCAGAGTTTTGAGGGAAGAATCTCTGCACAAAAAGAAGCAGAGTGCAGTTAATTTCTGCATAGGTATTTACAATAATTTCAGTATATTTTTAGCAGTTATTATATCATCACCAAACTAGTTAAAAAAGTATTTTTTACTTGCAGTTACTGTTATGGTATTTCTTTTTTGTATGAAATTGAACATTTCATATTATTCCAAGAACCAACCTTGTAAAAGGATCCTTTCTGCTAGAATAAAAAGAAGACTAAATAAGAAATGAGTTATTGTGAAATTCAGGTTAACTTCTTGATCCCTTGGGGGAACTTTGCTTGCAGTAGGCTTGCAGGTTTTGAATTACTGTTTTCAGAAGCAGAAGGCTGTTTTGCAGAAACCAGAGCATAGTAATGAAGCACAGCACTTGAAGCATTACCAGCTGTAGAAGACAGGCTGCTCTCCCCTTCCACCCAACCTGCTGAGAGTTGCTGCACGGTACTTGCCATGTGAAGTGTGAAGTTTATTTTGTTCTTGCTCCCCAGAGAATATCGCTATGAAAACTTATTATTGTATCACCAGGTCTTGAAACCTTCTGCCACTTCTGTTGACTGCAAGCTGAGGTTCTAAGTCTGAAAGAGAAAAAAACCCATAAAGAGGTGTGCAATGTCTTTCTGCATAAGTGGAAGCAAACTTTTGAGAATCACATAAATGATTTTAAATATCAAATTAAAAATATTCAACACCATTACTTGTGGAACAAAAATCACCTTTTATGAAAGATAATTTTTGAAGCCTTTTCTTTGGATAAATATACTTAAAATAATTTCAGATAATAGATTCTATCTACATATATGTTATATTTCCAAGCACCTTATACCTCATATTCTTTGGAAACCCTTATGAATTACTCTTGGAGACCCCATGTTGACAAATGTGATTAAAATGCAGCTTTTGTTCTTTTATCGAGACTTCTTCCACTGGTCTGTGGTTAATTTACTCTGCAGCCTCACGCAACTGCAAACAATTATTGGTTTCCTCTGTGCAGAGAATCATTGGAAGCAGCCTCATTTACTCCATTACTGGCATAAAGTACTTTTGTACTTGTACTTATGTCACTCCTGACAGATGCCTGTCGATCCTGATCTGAAAGGACTTTAGCAATGAAGATTTTACACCCACTCTATCCCACACTTCGGCTGTTCTTGGCAGTTAAAAATCTTTCCTGAATATTTAATCAGAATATCCTCTGCAAAGGTCCACTACTTCTTGTTCTATTTGGACAAAGGAAAAGCTAGAAATTTTGCTTACTCTGACTCCAGGGAAGCTTTTGAAAAGAAAAAAAAATTACTAAATTATTTAAAGGATGTTATGAAATAAATTAAATTCAGTAGGAGGTGGTGACAAGTAATCCTATGCAGGAATGATAAACATCATGAAGATTGGATGGGATGAGTTGATGTGTCTCCCTCGCAATTATGCAGAAAAACATACAAGAGACTGTGGAGGACGATGAGAAGACTGTGACATAACAGTGTCAGTATAGTGTGAAAAGAGATAAACATCACTCTGGAAAGTATAAGCAGACAGGGTAAAAACAGGAAAGTATAAACATAAAGCCTAGACTACCTTATCCTACTAAGAAAGCTTTATTTTCCAGAAAGATGTAAAGCAATTAATGGAACTTTGATGATAAAAATGGAAAGCAGCTAAGGTGTTGTATATGTCATTTGAAAAGGTTAAACAAGCTGGGACTTCCTAGCTTAAAGAAGAGAAAATTTAAGAGGAAGATGACAGCCTTCATCTAATAGGGGAAACAGAAGCAGAAAAATATATGATCATTTGAAGAGGTTGAAGTTGTTCTCTTTTCTTTTTCTAACATATTTTACATCAGACTGCAATCATAAAAGTGTTTTCTGGGAGTCGGTCACATGTCAGGAGTGTCAGGACTGAGTCTGAGGTTGACTCACCATCCTGGACACGTGCACTGACCTGCTTTGAGGGTGTCCTTAGAGTTGTAAAGACTTGGGTGAGTCCATATGCACTTCCCTAGGGCATTCACAAGTTTGGTCCCTTTGTGTCCTTAGGCATTTCCTGTGGCCTGTTATGAATTCTGAAGCCAGAATCCTTAAGTGGATTATTGTCAGCAGCATTGAGTTTGTTGACTGGGTCACACTGACACCAGTGATTCCATTATTTGTTGACTTGTGGTGTGCATATTTTCTTTCTCTCTGGAGCTGTGACCCTGGCCTCACTAGGATGAACAGGTTTTAATAACACTTCAGACTAAACAGAGACACTGGGGCAAAGCTTCTTCAGCTTCCACACACAAAAGTGAATGTCATGTGCATTCTCACTGCACTGCTATGAAAATCACTGTCCAGAATACAGGCTGATCATTGCAACACTATAGGAAGATGAATTAAAATCAATTCCTCTGAAATTAATATTGATAAATTCTTTGAGACTTTCTATAATATCAAATTGTCATGAGCTTTATATAATCTTCATTGCATTTTCTCATTAAAAAGATTTCTATGTAGGACCTGGGGTATGATATTCTTTCACTCTTTGTGTGTGGATGCCCTGTGGTCAGGGTTTAGGAATGGCATGAGGTGGAATAGAATAACCTCAGGGTCCTAGCCATGCCCCTCCTGGCAACTGTAAAAGTTAACCCTGCCCTGGCTGGAACCAGGGCTCCTGTTATGGGAGAAAAAGGCCCTTTATAACAGATAGAAATGTAATTTTCTACTTAGCTTGTTCTTTATATTATTTCACAGTATTTAGAGCAGCCGCCATTGAAATAAGGAAAAGAAATCTTTAATTTGGTAGAAGAAACATCATGAAGAGGCATTAGGGATTAATTTCAACAATTAATTTTCATACTCTTACCATAATTAATGATTGCTAACTATTACCATAACTAATGATAGTTTGCTAATTGAAGATAAATATTATAATAACAAAACATCCATGTAGGTCTTCCTTCATGTTAAAGCAACGATATAATTCTCAACAAGTAAGATTTGATTCCTTTATATACTTCCCAGAGGAGCAAGCTGCTGAATGAGGATACTAAAAAGGCCAGAGATTTGAAAGAAACCTTAGATAATAGAACTGGAAGAGGTCTAGAGGGCTCATACTATTCATCCCCATATGCATGTTTAATATCATTGCTGTGAGTAATCCTGAGAGATTAAGTGGTGGAGCTCACCTGAGTAAATAAAAGGATATACATCTATAGGTCTGAGTACATATTTTTAATTACTAAGCTGCAATTTTTGATTTTCTTAAGTAGGTTAAGTTGCTGGTTTAAGTAACTCTGAACTGGGCAACCATTTAAAAGCAAGAAGTCCCCCATATTTTCCAGTAAAAAGGATAATAGAAAATGGTGGGGGAAAAAAGTTTCAAATAGCGTTTTTGTGCATTTAAATAATAAGCATTGGGATAACCACATGTGAAAACAAATTAATAGCAGTGTGTTTTTTAGAGCAAGATTTATCTGCCTGGAAATTTGCAAATACTTCCCAATTGCTCAGCTGGATAATTATTCTCATGTTTATTGCTGGATCTAGCTCTTATGGCAGTCAGCTCCAAACCAAGTGAGAATTGCCATCATGGATTCCTTTGATGTTATTCTTTCATCTAATAGCTCTACATTTGAGCTATCATTAACACAAGTGTATGTAAAAGGCTATAAATATTTTTTAGAACGCTTTCAGCTGTCAGTAAACATTTGCCTGACTCAAATGCTTGAAATAGAATAGATGTTCATATATAATATTTTTATTGTATTTCATGCTTAATATCAGGGCAGGATTGTGAATGCTTCTCTTATTCTGGTCAACAATAATCTACAAAAGCAACTCTACTAAATGCAGTAAATTTTTTGTGAAACTTTCTTAGGGGTCTGGTAAATTATGTGTCAATCTGTGCAAAGACAGTGTGGCACAGGATTTGCAGCACTCTAGACTGCTTTAACATTTGAGAAAAACATGTGACAAATAATCAGTCAAAGTAAACCAGTTTACACTTCCATACCTCCAAAATTCTAAGTTCTTAGGGTGACTTTGACTAGCACAAAACCAAACTACTTCCTATTAGAATAACAGGAGACTACTCAGAAACAGCATTTTGGGTATATTTGTGTTAGGACATTCTTCAGGATGTACAAATTTCTTCCCCCTTTCAAACTACATAAAACCTTTACCAGTCACTTCATTTCACCCTTGAAATTTAAGATCTTTTTCTTCTATGAGGACCTACTCTCTCTCTCTTCTGTCCATCAGTTGATCCTTAACTGACTCACTGTGTAAATCTTGAAACCCCTTGCTGATCCAGTTGTTTTTCTAGCCTGCTTTGTACGTGAGAACAATCTTGGCTTGTTGCATATATCCAAACACTTGTTTTTCTACATATCTATATCTTCTAGAAGTAAACATACAAGAGTTCAAGCAAAAGGGAGATTGTAATACATGGATCATGTTCAGTCAAAAGAGTCAAATAATTTACAAAAGTTACTAATTAGGAAAAAAAACCCCATACCTTAACCCTTGCAAGTAAAGAGTTCCAACCATTTAGAAGTCCTTAGTCATATTGCTCATATAAATTAAATAATATGTGAAACTCATCCCTCAGATAAAGGATTATTCAAAATCCGTATTATTTATATCTGACTTAAGCAACAGCATGAGAAATTACTTGTAAACTATTGGATAGACTTCAATTACCCCAGTCATGAACTAGTCATGGCCATTTAAACACAACATATTTTATTTTACTTTCTCTACATACAGAGGAATAATATACAATTTGCTTATTATTATAAAATACACCACCAGGAAGATATAATGCCATCATATACAATACTTTGAACATAGACATAAGTAGGGGAAAAACTTACCATGTGTGAGGAGGAGTTAACCAACAACCATATATTAATTTATATGAAGAAATATTAAATTTTTCCTATGGCCAAATTGTAAACAGCTGGATTTACTAGAGCAATTCAGAAATTAACAAATATATTAGGTGCTACAAAGACACAGTTACTCTCAGTAGGAGTTTTCTTTGCAATGAAATGATATCTGTGATATTATGAATACACTTAATGGCCTTTTACCTTTAAGAAATTAAGAAGCTTTTCTACACAGTTTAACTTGACAAAAGACACAAAGCCTTTAAATTTTTTACTGTATTTATTATTTTATAATGATGCCTTCCCTAATATTTTTAGGTCTTAACCTCTGAAAATTTTGGTAGGGTACTGTGCTTCTTTGACTTATTCTTTTTTTCTTTCTTCACTTTTTTCCCATTTCAGAGATTAAACATATCAGTTTGGGTTCCCATGGTGGTTTTAGCCATTGCCATATTCATCAGTGCAATGCCAGAGTCCCAGGCCATCTGCTTCCAAAGTGGGATTTCCAACCTTCAAGTAGGTTCTAAAAGTTTTCTGGATGACATTTGAGAGCTTGGTGCTGATATCACAGAATGCTGAAAAGTGACTTGGAAATGGTAAACTTGCTAGCATAAAATGGGGGAATGGGGTTCATTCAGCCTGTAGAAGAGAGAGGTGTGGGAGAACCTAACATCAGTCTGATGGTTTCCATGAGGAAGGTATCAGGAAGATGGAGCAAGGTGCTCATGGGCATGAGATGATGACAAACAGCAGGCTTAAGTTGAATCAAGACATGTTCAAGCCACCTGTCCACTATGAGCACAACTGAGCACAGGATATGATTGCATAAAAAAGTTGTGTACTGTTTCCAGCCTGGGAAACTTTCAGGTCCAGACTGGGTAAAGCCCTCAGTAACATGTTCTGACCTCACAGCTCACCCTATTCTGTGGCCAGCAGCTTTGACCCTGCAGGAGATGATGTCCCGAGGTCCTCTCCAACCTGAATTATCATATTATCATATGATCATTTTTATTTCAAGCTTGTACAGAGAAACAGATTGAATATTTATTGATCTGCCTATTTGCTGTCTGCAATTTAAAGGTTAATATGTTTTTAACAAGCAATTTAGAAAAGGAAAAACCCTGGTTTCCAACCTAGCTAGAGGTTATAATGTAGATACAACACTGAAAGATGCTCTGTATAACTTGTTACTTGCAAAAGAATTTGCCAATTAGTGGGAAGGCTGAGTTTAAGCTTTGTCTGCATTAATCATGAGATCTTGGCTTTTAAAATCCTCAGAAAACTGAACAAAACAATAGAAAGATCAGAACCATGGACTTCCAGGTGTTAGAATTCAGTTTGTTCAGAGACCTGTTTAGCAAAATTCCATAGAAATTTGATCTAAAGGCAAAGGAACCCAGGGCAGCTGGTAGTTCTTTAAGGATGTCCTCCCCAAAAATCAACAGGTCATTCTCTGCACATGGAGAAGGTCAACAGGAACAAGGACACCCTGATCAAGCTCAGTCATCAGAAGGAACTCCGTGACAGGCAGAGATGTGTACAGACTACTCAGCAGGAATATAAGGACATTACCTAAACAAGCAGTGTTGGAGTTAGGAAAGCCAAAGCTCAGCTGTAGCTGAAATTTAAAACAGATGAAAAAACTAGCAATGACAACATTCTCTATGTCCATCAACATACAAGGGGAACAAAGGGACAAGGTACTCAGTGCCTTTTAATTGCCCCAGTTTTCACCAACAATGTCTGCTGTCAGGCTCCCTGGGTCACTGAGCCTACTGGCAGAGTCTCTGAGAATTTAGCATTATCTATTGTTCAGGAAGTAATTAGGAAACAATCAAGTCAGTTTTGCACATGCAAATCCACAGCATTAGATGGACTGTTGAGGCTGTGGAAGGAGCTGAACACAGTCATTGTAAGGCCATGCTTTATCATCCTTGGAAGGCCATGGCAAATAAAGGAGGTTCCTTATGAGCAGCAAAAACCAAATATTACACCCATCTTCATGAAGATTGGGAAGGCAAACCCAAATAATAAGAGACCTCCAGTCTAACATCAGTCCACAGAACTGTAAAAAAACCCTCCTGGAACCCCTAACCAGGCATATGCATGACAGGAGGGTGATAAGGAAAAGCATAGATTTTGCAAGAGGAAATCCTGCCTACCTATAATAATACCATACCAGACTCTGTGAGAACAGAATAGCAAGTAAAGGACACTTACCTTGACCTTTGATACAGTATCACACAGTATTCTCGTAGTCCATTTGGTAAGATAAAAACTAGAAAAGATGGGGATCAATACACTGAATGACAGGACTGCTATTAAGAGGGTGCTCAAGAAGCTGGACAGGTTAGTTGAGAGGAAGCTCATGAAGTTCAATAAATACAGACTCATGGTTGTACAGTTTTATGTGGAGAAACTCTGTACAGCAATTCAGGCTGGGCACCAACTGGCTAGACAGCAGCGTTGCAGGAATGGGGTGAGAAATCCTGCTGTACAAGAAAGATGCAAAATAAACATGATGCAACAATATTTATTTTATGTGCCCCTACAGCAAGGATGGGTAGCAACATAGTAGGAGTGAAGCCAGAAGTTCAAGGCTGGTGATACTTCCTATGTGGGCTATTCATAGCTGGACTTCTTATGGGCTTCCCAGGACAAGAAGGACATTGCTACCCTGGTTTGAGTCTAGTGGAGAGTCATCAAAATGCCTATGGGGCTGCAGCACATGGCAAGTAAGAGGGTGCTGAGAAGAACTGGTTCCTTTCACTCTCAAGGGAAGGGAAGGGTGAGGAGACATCTTATGGTTTTGAACTATCCAATAAGCATATATAGAAAAACCTGTGGCAGATTATTTTCAGAGACAGATGAGGATGGGACAAGCAACAACCACAGCAACACAAACTGCATTTTAAAAATGTTGGCATACCAGAGTGAGTCCAGTGGAGCTCATTAGGGCTGGTACACACGTGAGACTCAGAAAACAGGTTTTTTTTTAGCCTTAGGATGAGAAGTCAAGAGAGTTTCCTAGTTCTTTTTTAATAGAATGGCATAGACAAAATGGAGCCAGGCTCCTCTCAAAAATGCAGAATGCATTGCATAGGGGTAATGGATCAAGTAACAACACAAAAGAATCTGATTAGATTCAAGGAAACCAATTTCATATGAAATCTGTTAAGACCTTGAAGAAACTGCCCAGAGAGGTTGTGGAATGTCCATCCATTCACCTGGACAAGGCCCTGGGCAACCTGATCTAGTTGAGTGTGCCTTGACCAGGAACCTGACCAGGAACCTGTTTGGATTAGACAACCATCAAAGTCACTTCTAGATTAGATTTATAGATTCTATGATTTATTTTTTTCATCATTTCATTTCAGTGAAAGTTTCTGTGTATTCTACATTTTTAATTAATATATTGTAATGTCCTCATTTTATAAAAGAGAACATTAAGAGGACAATATAAACATTTTCTGTATTTAGAAAGCAGAATTATACAGTCTTCCAAGGCTTGTTAAGTTTAATTTAAATTAAATATAAGGCTTACTTTGCTATTCATGTAACACAGAACACTTGTGTTGTGCTGTACAATTAAAACAATGCATACATGAATTAACCTTAATTGTGCTTTTCATAGTACCTTCATAGAGCAAGTGTTTAGCTATTACAGCGGTATATGCACCACTCAAGGATGGAAGTGTTCTGTTCAGAGCTGTATGATCCTTCTGCTGTCATATCCAGGACTTTGAAGGATGGAGAGATCAGTAAAGGAAATATGTCTATAAAATTTACATACACAGACACATTCGTATACACCTACAGAATTTACCATATCCTTTACACAATACAAAATTAAGCCTGCCAAGCAGCCTTTTGGACAATCCCTCTTTCCCCAACTCTTCCGTCTGTATCAAAGACTAAAAGTAATTCTGCCTCCAGAGACACCTTTGCCCAACCCAGGGATGCTTTCCAAAGACTGCCATGTGCCCAGGGTAAGGCTTGGAAGGTTATGTGTAACAGCACCACCTGGTGAAATATTTCCAAAGTCTACATAACACAGAATATATTAGTAGGCAGGCCAATAGTCTGTGGAAATCAAGATGTTGAATGAAGCTTTTTCCAAAATAGTGTTTCTATTTATCACATATCTCAGGGATGCTTGAAAGATTCCAAGTGTTAGAACCAACCACGTATTAAAGAACTTGCAATTACCTGAATATTGTGGTCACACCATTGCAGGAGTCATCATAGGACTGGAAGAGAAGACTCAAGAGGTCATTTAGCCCATCCCACAGTCCAGAACAGGATCATTTACCATTGCTCACATCCTGTCAGCTACTCTCTAACTTGTTTCAGTGATGTAAGAATCTTTCTAGATTAAAAAAAATAAATCCCACAGAGTTGTTAAATCTCCCCCATTAAACCTACAATCCATTACTTCTCTCTTTTTGCATGTCTGTGCCAGACCAGATGTTTTTTGTTTTCCGTGTGAAGCAGATTTCTCCCACCTATAGCTAGCAACATGAGTTTCAGTCTGCACAACAGAATTCTACCTTTTTGTATCATATCCCCAGCAGCTTAAGTTTCATTTTCACTTCAGATATAATTTGAATCCTCTTCCTGCTTGATCTCAGTTGCAGATTTAATAAACCATTCTATTCTCTCATCCCCAGGCTACATATGAAAATATGAACCAGACTTAGGGCAGACTTGCACAGGATCCTAGATTGCTCCATTCATTCAGACACTGAATCAGAAATAGCTTCTCCTCATTGGAGACTTTCTGAGCATTTGCAATCCTGTCACCACTCTGTAATAATTTAATCTGTGGATTTTTTTCCTCTGGTTTGCATATGAGAATACCATCTGAGATGGATTTAAAAACCTTGCTCAACTAATATTTTTTTTTTTTTCTCTGATGTAACTCTGAAGTCTGTAACGTGGTCATGGACAGAAATCAGATATCATCGACCACTGCCTAGGATGAAATTACATCAGGACCAGGTGAATTGAAAGCATCTTTTCTACAGAGATATTCCCTCTCTATTACGAAATGGACTCCTAATTTTTTCTCAATTGTCCTTACTTTGATAGCTATCTGATTGCAACTGACTGAAAAAAATTATGCCTAATCATCAGGCCACTCCACAGGGCCTGTCACAGCATCCCTCATATTCAGTAGGTCTTTGGCTTTAATTTATATATCAAGTAATTGAAAGAATAATTTTTCACTACAGGTTTTACTGTTGCATTTCCTATACATAATCTCATGCCACATTTTTTTACCCTTCATTTTTCTACTCATCTTTTTAATTTGGTTCAGACTTTTCTTCTGTGGTTTTCTTGTTTCCCCAAAGGGAAATTACATTTTCTAGGAATTCTTCACAGTTGATCCTTCCAAAAAATGTCGTGTACCTTTTGTTTTTGGGTTGTTTTTTGGTTTGTTTGTTTTTTTTTCCCAGTGAGATGAGCTGTACTATCCCAGGAATAATTAAATTTGTTGCCTTTTCCTATCAGTGCCTTCCCAGATATTTACACTATTTACATGTAATATGCAATTCTCAACACTTCTGGGTGTACCTTTGTTACACGATGAATTTTTGCCTTCTGCCAACAATTTTACAACAAAGCATTGAAGTTTCAGGGTTTACTGTTGCACAGCCCAGTAGACTGCATGGCACTTGATCACACTGCTGTGGATTTTGATATCAACTATATTTTTTTATTCATACTTTATACAATTTTATTGCATGTCTCCTTCTTATGCAGCTATTCAGCACCAGTCTACAACTTAATTTTACTCTAATCCAAGTTAGAAATTCATTCACATGATAAATCTTGCTCACTTCGTTTTTTCCAAAATAAAATCTTCAAGCAAAAGATTTTTCTCTTCTAAAATTTAAACTATTTTTCCCATATTATGCTAATCTACAATTTTTCTTAAACATGGCATGCTGTCCAGATCACACAAATCTATAAAGCAAACACACTAAGGAAAATATATATATTCCATATATAGGTTTGATATACTAGATAAGATATTCCACAGTGTTTTATAGTATGTTATGGTTTCCTGGGGATACAAATAAATACCTGGAGGGTGGTTAAAGCTTTCAGCCTGTGCTCTGGCATTTTCTGCACATGATTTTTCATCTTTGTGATTGCATTAATGCTATTGTCTTGCTTATAATAACAGTAATAATGTTATTATAATCATATCCCCCTGTTTAAGCAAAGTGAAACACTATTTTAAGCAATAAAAAAAGTGAAGTAGTTATATATAGATGAGGGATAAAGTAAAGGCTACCTCTGGCAAATATGGCATGGAATATATTATATTGGGAATGCCTGTCTTACCAAGAGAATATATGGGATTTCTGTCAGGATAAATAATTGTTCTGAGCTAAATTTTCTGATTTCAACCCTCACACCCCCTGGAAAATCAAAATAAGTTTTATTCTCATGCTGAAGACTTACTATTCTTAATTTTATATTTCTTTCCATGCAAAGCCAGGATTTGGTGTCAAAATTCACAGGGTCTGAAAACCTTCAGACTCAACCACACAAGACATGGTTCCTCCCTTCCCCTGCCTGATTTCCTCTGGCAGTGAGGAGGCCTGCTGTGCTGCAGGAAGACACTTAGTCCTTATCCATTGGCACTGTACCAGATATATCATTCAGTTAGTCTTTCTCACAGCTTCTCTGCTACTGATGCCTCACCCTAGTTTGCAACATCAGAAAGCTCACAGTGTTAATGAAAACATGTTTCCAGGCTCACTTAGCTGCTCCCTAAGCTAATAGGTATTTAGCACATTTTTCTGTTACAAGGATAGCTAAAGGATAAAGTGTAATTAACATCATCAGTATGTTCTGGGGAGGGGGTGGTGAGTTCGTGCAAATCCTCTGTGATCTGACATAGCTAATTTTTTAAAGTCACAGATGCTTTTCTTAAAACATGTCTTTATCTCAAAACATGTCCTTATCAGTGGAGGAGAGTGAGGAGTTCTGGAATGTTATCAAGGATTGTTTACATCACTCACTGTCTTTCTGGTTTATAAAATGGGGACGTCTTTTCTCCCAGAAATTTAATGCATTTTAATTTAATCTGTTTAATGACTTTTTACGTAAACAGAAGAAAATATTTTGTTACCTCTTGCACTTAAATTTCTCAGATTCTCCACTTTATAAGGCATTTGCTATTTTGGCAATTTTCTTTCCTACCTGTTATCCTACCTGTTGAAAAATTCTCAAACTATGTCCTTGACATTGGAAATTCAGCTTTGCATTCTGTAATGAATGGCTGTGATCACCAAGAGCATATTCTCAGATATTCAATATTTTTCAGTAATTCAAATGAACAAAGTTGTTTGCCAAGGAACACTCTAGGAGTTTATAAATTGAGTGTTACTTAATATAGATGTGACATAAGTCCATTTGTAGTGTTCTTGCAGAAGGCTTTCTACTTTTTTTGGAAATCAGTATGGCTGAAAGAAAACACACAGCCACAGGGATATGACTTGTCTTTTGATCAGAGGAGTTCTATAAATCACAATCCTAGGAATGCTGAACATCCCTGAAAAACTTTGTACCCCTGAAATTATTTGCATCAAGGTGTTTGGTGCCTTTGAAGACTGAGGCTTATTTCAGTGGGATTTATCAGTATTTACACAGACTTAGGAACTGGCCCAACAATAACAGAAGAATGAACTTATCTTCAAATTATGGTTTCTTGCAGTAATTGTGTAATTTAAATGGTTTCACCTCTAACTAGTTCTTCATACTAAAAGCTGCTGGCATAATGCTAAGACTAATATTTTTCTGTGCTTTTTTATCATTGTTATGGATGTCCGTCTTTTTTAGAGAATAAAGACTGTTCCTGTTGTGATGTAACTTGCTATTTCTATTCAGGAATCTGGGGGGAGAAGGAGGAAAGGAATATATGACCTACAATTTTCTTGGACAACATAGTCCCTTCTTCACTGCCCAGAAGTCATCTGGTGAGTTTCAAAGGCAGGTATTTTTTAGCTTCTGGATGCATTTCACTTCCTTAAATAAGGGCTGGTTGTTTTGGTTTGGAATTAACACGTAATTCTCTAGGAAAAGTAAAAGAGGAAAAGGATAAGGCTTTGCAGCTCACTTTTGCGTGATGTTTACGTAGTACTGAATTTAACTCTTGTTTCTTTATTCAGCTGGAACCTTGGATGAGAGTACAGCGTGGGTGAGAACTTAAATTGCATCCCTTGATCTGTTTGTGGAAAAGATATCTGTTTTCTATTACCAGTCTTAATGACTATCCTCTACGATTTCTGAAACACTCCAGAAACTCCAATTATAATATCAGGAGCATTACAAAGCATGCACACTGCTGCTCTCTGAGATGAGAAAACTTCAGAATGGTTCTAGGAGAATAGTTTGGGTACTTCACTGAGATAATTTTTTTGCAAAACCTATTCTCAATAAAGGTCCTCCTGAGCGAGATCCAAGGTCCGTCCATCCATCCATCCTGGGAACCTGTCTCCAACACTGGCCAGTGGTAGGTGCGTAGTATTATGCAGCAAAGTTCATGATGAGTAATAAGAGATCACAACTTATGTGAAGATCCATGACTGGACTTTACTGCTGGTCTAATGCTGTAACAGCCTAATCAAATAGAGCAACCACTTATTCCTAGTCCAGTTACAAGCACTTCTATGCCATATTTCTTAATTCTACTAAAGATCATTAGTAATATAATAAAATCAATATATTTGCACTTTAGGCTCTCACCCTTCCCGTGGATTGTTGTAGGAAGTTGTCAGTGACCTGATTTTTTGTTATGAGGTAAACAGTGATGAAGGTTCATTCCTTGGGTTTGCTCAGAGCTATTTTTTCATATTTCCCAATTTCACTGGGGTAGTTACACCATGATTACTTAGGTTTGGTACATTTTATTGTCATGACAGCTTTAGAAGTAGAACTACATAGCTGAACAAAGCTATGCAATAATTAAGCTAAAACAAGCTGGTGAACACCATATATAAAGCAGGATTAAAACTACAGGCCATGCAGCAGACGCCTGAAAGCTGGTAGTTTGGCAGCTACAGCTATATTTTTTTTGTAGCTAAGCTTTAAATGAACTTAATAGCACCCAAACCAGTGGGGCTGTAAGGCAGGAAGGTGTACAAAAATTAGACAAAATGTGTAGTAGTGTCTCCCCTGACTCTTCTTTCAGACTTTGGTAACTTGTGGCTGTGAAAAACTAATTGTTCAGGAACTTTATGAAGTGGGAGTTGTTTCAGAGCCTAATGGCCAGCATGAGATTCCCTCCATCAGCACACAGCTTTCTCAAGTTGCTATGTGAACACTTGCAAATATTTATCATTCACAGCATCCTTGAGCAAAAAGTTCTATACCTTGCTTATGCATAATAAAATTATTAAATCAGGACAATTTCTCCAATTTAATATAAATTTTATGGCTTTTGATTCAGACATGAAAACTGATGTCAATAAAACATATGGGCCTGAATGGTCTTCCTCTTCTCCCAACTAAACCCTGTTAGTCTAATAAATTGAGTTTAAGATGAAATAGGTTCTGTAGAAGAATAATATGTTTAGGTCTTGATTTCTATTCTACTGTATCCTGTATAGTCTTTTTCTATAACTGAGATCATTAGCCTTACTGGAAAAAATCAGGTGCCAGTAATTTTTTCCAATCAGAGCTGTGAATTTGGCAATAAAATGGACATATGCATGTCTATTTCAGGGAGAATGCTAGGAAAACAGATTCCAGGCTTAACTGGTCATCAATAGGAGACAAAACTAATGCTGACCTTCCTAAACTTCATAATGTAGTACAGTGACTTTTTGCAATCAAAGTATTTGTTCAGCTTTTCTAATTTTAATTTTTTTTTTCAGTCAATGACTAGAACACATTTTATTTTAAAAGATGGGCTTTTCAAGGATGAAGAAAACTCCTGTATTTCTCTTTTGTTTAAAACACAAAACTACAGTGTAATAGCAAACCCAGGATTTCCTAGCCTATTAGAGAAAAATCATAGCAAAAGATTTTTATTCTTCCTTTTTCCTTTTCTATTTTCTTTATTTTTCTATTTTTAAATATTTTTTTAATTGAAAAAATTATCATTCTCTATTCCTTTGAATATTTTCAAATTTTCAGACCAATGCAATCAGTTTATGAATTAGATAAGACTGCATGATTTTTTTTTCTTCTTGCTATAAGTATATCAGCATGGCAATTATGACATTTGATACTTTGCTCCTGGGAATTCTGATTGTCTTTTGAGATTCTATTTGCACTTAATCTTACTCTTACAAACTCCACTCTTTTCTAAATAGCTGCATAGATGATGGCAAACTTTTGTTTCGGAGTTTTTTGTTGTTGTTGTTTTGTTTTTTGTTTTAAGTAAACTTGCTTCACTATGAAGGACTTGTTTTATAACTGGATATTTTCTGTAACTGTATGACTTTATCCTAATTTTATTAATTATTAGATTGCCTTATAATTCATTTCCTTTTCTTTATAAGTTGATAACTTTCCAAAATATTCCTATTCCCCTGTCACTGTTGCCTTTGATTGTTTTCTACTGAGTTATTTAAGTATTCTCTTGCATTTATTCATCAGTTTATTACCCTCTTTTGACTTTCCCACTCCTCAGGAGATTGATGCTGGATTTTGGACAAATGTTCCAAGGCATGTGTCCAACCTAAGGTTACAAAATCAATTAGACAATTGAAGGATTTGTCTCCTGAGAAAAGCTCAAGACTATTTAGTTTGGAGAAAAGAAGGTTCAGGGGGATATAAGTGCGTATAAATACCTGATGGGGAAGAGAACAGAAAAGCTGGAGACAGACTCTTAGTGTTGCTCAGTGAAAGGACAAGAGACAATGAGGACAATGGGTAAAAAACCAAATCTCTTTAGTAAAACCTTTTTTAGTGTAAGGGTTGTCAAACACTGGAACAGGTGGCTCAAGGGTGTTGAGGACTCTGCATCTTTGGAGGTTCCCAAAACTCAACTGGACACACTCCTGAGAAACCTGCTCTAGCTTAGAGCAGGGAGGGTCTGACTAGACAATCTTTGGAGGCCCCTTGCTGCCTTAGTTGTGAATTTTCTTGCAGCCCTAAGGAGTGAGAAAGCTCTTGTGAAATGGATAGGTCTGTGGTACGTTAGTTTTTGAGATCTTGATCTCAAAAAATAGAAAAATTTACTCAAAGACTCTTAGTGATACGATGGTGCTCAAATATCTGAGATTGTTTTAGCAGCTATTTATAAGCTTCCCTTCCAAATGCACATTGTGGATATGCAGTTGTGTATCAATCAGCAGGCTTGAAGAAAAATTATAAAGCTGGAATATTTTGTTGATTAATGTCAATACCTTTTCTCCAAGGCTACAAAAGGAGTGTTCCCAACATGAGGTTGGTTTCACCAGCAAGGCAAAGGGCTGGACTGGGTTTACCAATGACATTTGCTCTACAGCTCCCCACTCCTTAGTGCTAAGTATGGTTAGGCTGTGCTGCCAGCCCACAATCTCTGTGTTTAAGGCGTGACGCTGTGCCAGGACCTGACTCAGCCCACACACCCAAAGTCTCCCTTCAGAAAATCTGTCCAACCTCCTGGACTCCAGCAGCCCAGTCTATCACTCATTCAGCACCACAGGATTTCATGGCCAGACTGACCTCTTATCCTCAGTAGCAGCTCAGTCTCTCCTTCCTCACTCTGGAAGTAATGCTTTCTCCAAAATCCTGGGATCCATTACTCTTGGCAGAACTCTGCAGACTTGGGTCCTGGAACGTTACCAATTCTTGCAGCTTTTTGCTGTCAGCTGGGTGCTCTTATCAAATATGCAGCTGAAAACATTACCTCACACAGCTTCACATGATTCTGGAAGCCATCTGTGGTTAACATGTTTTGACTAAAGGTCACTAAGTGGCAGAACAGAGGTCTGAAAGCAAGCAGGGCCAGCTCCATCTCCAAAGGGAACATGCAGCATTTATCCATTAGAACAGGCTGAAGCTGTGAAGGAGTGAGAGAGAGAGTATAGCCTTGGCAAGTGGAAAAACTATGGATAAAATTTACCTGCAACCCAAATCTGGAGTGATGTTCAACTCTTCTATAGTTTTGTGCTTAAGTTCAGTCCAATTTAAATATTAACTTCTTGATAACATTTCCTAGAGTATTCTTTTGTCAGTCTAAGAAAAACTTTGGCCATTAAATAAGTAATACCACAATACTTATAGAAACATGAGCCCAGATTGATTTTCTTGAAACCAAGAAGACTATAAAATAAAAAGCAGGAAATTTTTCGTCTAGGGAAAATACTTGTCATTCCATCTTGCAAAAATCTCTTTCGCTAATTAATTCCAAGCTTTCAAAAAGTCTCACAGAAATCCCAGAATTAGCATGTATAGACTTTTGTTGGCTTTTAAGTATTTTCAGAACTCGGTTCATATCTTGAATTTTGCAGGATTGTGCCATTTATTTGCACTGCCATTTGCAGCTTCTTTTGGGAGGAAGCTTCCTTTAATGTTAACTATGACTGCTACCAAGGGAAAAATTGAAACACAGAGATTTTGCAAAAATGGTTTTTTAGATACATATGAATATGGTTTTCTTGGATATGAATTAACCTACGTGCATATCTCTATTTCAGCTGCTCATTTTATATTTAGATTTATGTGTTTCTGTTCTGTAGTATGAGTTAACCTGATTAAACTGAATTGGTCAGTAAGTGCCTTGCATCAGATTTAATCATTGGAGTAATTTTGAAGCAATGCACAATAATAGTTTTGCTTTAGGTCCTTTTCTTTTTTTTTTAACTTTCAGCGGATTGTACAGATGGAGTAAAGATCATAACAAAATGTCTAGAACCAAAATAATTTTACTATATATATGCCTTCTTCCTTATTGAAGGGAGAATCTGTAGACTGTTGTGTGATTCAGAAGGCTTTGAATCAATAGTCTTGCCCTTTATTCAAGAAATCAACATTTATTTTAATCAATTAAGTTCATTGGAGCACCACTGGCCCCAAATGAACAACAACAAAGAATAATCCATGCTAACAAACAGTCTTTAAGAATGGCAAAAGAAAAAAAAATAATAGCCACATCATTATTCAGTAGAAGGTGCAAGGAATCCCTTTTGACATAAACTGCCTTTTGTATTTTTTTCATCTCTGCATCTGCCTTGCACTGATGCTAATCGTGAAACAGCAGCATCAATATTCCTTTTAATTTATATTACTTTTGACAATTATCAAACTTATTTTGACAAACATATAAACCAAATCCGTTTTGTTACCCTGAAATTCTTGTTTTAGAAGCCTCTTGTGACACAGTTCTGTTCTGACAGGTTAACTACCACAGTGAAATAACATATACTAATTTTGCATTTCATTCCTTTAATTTTCAGTCTAACCTTTTTTTAAGAAAAACAAAATAAAAAAACATAAATTCCAAGCAGTCTTTTCTAAAGTAATTTTATGTGCATTAGCATGGTTCTGCCTACATTTTGTTTGTGTGCATAACAGTCCTATACATTTGCCAAACAGAAGAAACTCTTCCTTGCTTTTGACTAATTGTTCTCTGAAGAATCTGTCTCTAATTCTGCAATGTTTTTGATGAGGTAGGGTATGTAGGGTAATACAACTTAAGATGAAGGTGTATAGTTGATCTGTATGGAGGTATTACTGTATATTCTAAATTATTTATTATCTTATTCTTTATGCATCTGAAACCTGTAGAAGTGTTCTGACTGTAGCTGTATATGGAACAGGTCTTTCCTGAGCTGCCTATGGTACTTGTCTCTAGTTTGTCCAGTCAATTTGCAATTTTATAAAACTACCTGAGCAGTTCCAAATTTCCAAAGTTCTTTTGCTTTCCTCCCACCTTCCCTAGATCTCCCACCTGAATGCAAGTTATCTGGAAGAGTAGATGGTTTCCTTAGTAATACCATTAAGTGCAAACTGTTCCAATATGAAAGATTAGGAAGTGTATAATTGAAGGCTAATGTCTTGAAACTGAAAAGGTATAATATTATATAGAATTTGAAATCTAAGTCATATTCTAACAGTGAGCATAAAGAATAGCGTGATCAAAATAAAAGAGGCCAAGGTATAAGCAGAGAGAAAACTGATGCATTTCTGGATAATTTTTTGTTTGTCACATGCTTTTTGAAAGAAGGAGACTTTGGAAATAGTTGGCCCACCATTTAGCTAACAACAGATGGTCCAAAATCTTTAAAAATCTGATCTATATTTTGCTTCAATCTTTAATAAAAAGGTCATCTATGATTAGATGACCAAAGTAGTCACCATCTGTGAGGAAATAGTGCAAGAAGAGAGGTTACATGGGAACTTTGAGATCATCTGAATCTCAAGTAGTTCTTTCAATAACCTCAGAACTTTTTAGTAAATACTCTTAAACATTTATGGAGGCTGAGAGAGGCCCAAAGATAGAGACTGTCTTCAAAAAGGGGGAGGAGAAAAATTACACGAGGAATTTAGCACCTTAAATAACAATGATAAACCCCTCAGGCAACTCTATATCTAAAATGAAAGTGAATGTCACCTGGTTTCAGGTGTGTGAAATCAAATATATTTCTGTAGAAAATCATGTCACCATTTTTTGAAGAGCAACATGAATCTGCAGTTATAAGATTTGAAAGAGCAAGTCCTGTTAACTGAAAACTCTAACTGTAAAATGAATCCAGAAAAAATCAGTAAAACTTAGCGGTCTTCAGTATTAAAGAACAGAAATTAAAAAAAAAAAAAAAGAAAAAAAAAGGAAAAGAAAGAAAAAAGAGTTATGCATCCCTGGTGGAGAAGATAATATTGTTAAGCAATTGCCCATGACATTTACTATTTCTCAGCCTATGGGTTTTAAGGTCACATGGAGTGTCAGAGCCCCTTAAAAAAAATTCAGTACTACCCTTCTACAACCCTGGTCAGGTCAGATGTATTCACACATTTACCTTATGGCAGGGATGGCTCCCCAGAGCCTCCCTAAGCAGAGCTGGCTGACCTGGGTTTGGCCCTGCTGCCACATCCAAGCTCTGGAAGGTGGCCACACTGAGGCCCTGGCTGTGTGTAACCTTACTGGTAGGAGAACAACTTGAGATGCAGTCTCAGCTCAATGTGAGGCACCCTGGAGGAGCTGGGCCACAGCAGAACAGCATCAAGGCTGCTGCGATGGGCAGCTCTGGTGGCCAGCTGCTGAGGGGGGAACCTGATCAGCAGTGGACTTGGGGGCAGGGTTTTGCTCAGGCCAATTGCTATGGCTCTTTTGAGTGCTTGCTATCTTGCAGGACTGTGGCATTCAGCATATTTCCCTGCAATTAATTTCCTGTGGCTTGGGATGCCCTGAATAGAGCTGAATAGAGTAGCTGGGAGCAAAGGATCTGTCTCTGCTGAGAGCTAGTCTGTATCCCTGTCCAGAACACTCATGCAGAAGGCAACAGAGAAGGGAAAGCAAAGGAAGGAGGTGATGGAGATTGAGCCTGAGTGGCAAAGAGACTGATATAGGGAACAAGAGGTTCTCCTGTATGTCCTGTTCCTATTTATCTCTTTCCCTAGGACTTATCCCAGATCCCTTGACACTGGGAACAAGCTGTGATAACACAGAGTCACAGAACAGTTGAGGCTGGAAAGGACCAAGTTCTCTAAGTTAATCTGTTACTGCAGTGTGTACTGCCTCTGGCTCACGGCTGCTTTGACAAGCAGCTGTGGGCCTCAACCTTTTGTTCTGTGTTGTTTTGCTTCTCCAGAGGGGTACAGCAGATGCTTAGACACCAGCTGGCTAAGGAACAAATTCTTTCATGTTGTTGGAGTCCCAAGGGTACACAGGAGATAGTTTCTGACAATCTTAAGTGCTAGCTTTGCTTTTGTTTCCCATTTAGAGAAATAAGGTAGAATACATGAGAGGTTTTTTTCTGAAAGTCCTTTGATTTTCAACCGCAAATTATAGAATTCACTGTACCTTCCTTTTCCCTGAGGCATAGCAAACTTTCAGGTTGAGCCAAGTAAGGATGTTTATTTTCAGCTACCTAGGGTAATTGGTCTCTAAAAACATATGGCATTTCAACTTTGGCAATGACATAATTGTCATTCAACTGCAATAATGTTTGCTTAATCAAATGCATCCTGTGGGGAGAAAAAAAAAGTGTTAATATGTTAAATAAAAAGTAGAGCATTCAAGTTAGAAGTTCAGATTCAGATTTAGGTACTTCACAGTTTCAATTACCTTGTCCATATGTAGCATGTTGCAGTCAATATTTGCACGACAGTTTGGGGGTTTTTTCCACTGGACCACTGCCTCTATCTAGAGATCTGCTCTAAGATCTCCAGTTATGTTATAAAGTTACTTATAAAGTGATGTTGCCCCATCCACTGTAACTCTCTGTGCCTGATCTGTGAGCCAGTTGCTCACCCATCACAGAACATGGTGATCCAGGTGTATGCTGGATATTTTGTCCAGAAGAATACTGTGAGACGTGTCATAGCTTTGCTTCATCTCCTTCATGAGATATCAAAAACTTTGCTGAAGTCCAAAGAGATTACATAGAATGGCATTTCTAGATCAACAAGATGAGCTACCCTGCTGTAAATGGAAATCAGTTTTGACAAGCCAGCCATGCTGGCTGTGACTGATTACTGTGTTGTCCTCTAGGTGCTTTTTGATACTTCCCAGAATAATATGTTTCATGATTCTACTGGGCACTGAAGTGAGACTTACAGGCCTGTAGTTTCTGGGGTCCTTTTTCTTGCCCTTCTTGAAAATCAGGACAATGTTCACCAGCTTCCAGTCAGATGGGATCTCTCTGGATTCTCAAGACTGCTCAAAAATCATCATGAGAGGTTTTGGGATAACATCAACTAGCTCCTTGAGGATCACTGAATGAATCCCATCAGGCCCTGTAGCTTTTTAGGGATCCAGTTGAAGCAGCAGATCCAACACAATTTCAGGGCTGACTGGGAGTTGATCATTCTCTCAGTCATGGTCCTCCAGCTCAGGGCACTGAGATCCCCTTGTTCCAACATCCATGTTGAAGACTAAGGCAAAAAATGCATTAAGCACCTCTGCCTTCTCCGTGTCCCTGTTTGGGAGGTGACCATCCTCACCCTGGAACAGGCCAATGTTATTTCTACTCTGCCTATTGACATTCGCATATTTGAAAAAAACATTTTTTTATTTCCTCCAACAGTTCTGGCCAACTTCTACTCCAGTTGAGCTTTGGCCACACCAGTTTTCTCCCTGCAGTGGCAAGCAGCATCTCGGTATTCTTCCCATGTTACCTGACCTTACTTCCACTGACCATACACCTTCCTTTTTCATCTTACTTCTGAGAGAAGATCCTTGTTCAGCCAAGCTGGCCTTCAGCCTCACCCATTTGACTTGAAACATTTAAGAATTGCCTCCTCCTGTGCCATTAGGAGATGTTGTTTAGAAATGATCATTTTACTTCCTCTTGTTACCTTGTTAATTTCTCTTGCTCTGCTGTTGAAACACCTTTTGTCTGGTGTTTCAGAAGAGAGTTATGCTTATCCCATTGTTTTGGAAAGGCATGAGATACCACTGGGCAACCTCTGGGTTAATTAAGTTTTTGCTGTGCAATTATAATTTTATTTCCTGAGAAATTGCATGAGAGTAATATAATGAGGAATTAGCTGTTACAGGCATAAGATCTTACTGAAATAACAAACAAATGACATTATCATCACGGTAAAGTCTTTGGAATGGCCCTTCCTGTTCAGGTTCAGGGAGGTGGAAAGCAGTGGAGAGTGTTAAAGCAGAACCAGTTGGGGGAACAAGACAACCAGTTCCACTATCTGTATTAACATACTGTCTAAGTTTCACATGCTTTTGCGAGGATAGTCATTGTACACATCAGAAAACAGAGAACATGCTTCATTTTGCCTGTTCAGATCTTTTGCATTTTTGTACTTATGGGATGATGGAATTATTCTTGAATTTTAAAGAAGTGTATACGTGATACTGGTCTTTCCACCTCTGAGAGATCCAAACATGGATGCCTTCAAATACCAACTACTGAAATCTGCTTTTCAGAGAAGTTTTATGTTGTAATTTTGGTTTGGCTCTTGATTTTTTTAACTCCCAATGCTTATGTCACTATATGTGTGTGTGACAGTGAGGGTGGCCAACTCCATAATTTTTGAAGTGACTGCAAGTAAAGCCTTTTCATGTTGCAGAAATTCTCACACCCACCTCTACTTACTCCTTCCCAGCAATTAATTCTGCCAGAATGTTCTCCCTACATAGAATTTGTGTTCATCCTTCAATCTCATCACTGCGCTTTTGAGAGGTTTTCACCCTCTCTCTCCCAAAACAGTGGGTGCAGTTGTAACTTTCCACTTCATTCTCATGTGTTCCTGCTGCCCCAGAAAGCGCTTCAGGCGAAGGAAGAGTACAAAACAAGCAGCTTTTCTTCTATCCAGCCAGCTGAGAGGACCAGGGGGCAGGAAGTCTCATCCCTTTTAAAAAACTGAGGAATCTAAGAGGTGCAAATATATGAACAGGGCTTTGGAGCTGCACGTGCTATTGGTTTCTCTGCTTTGTTACACCCGTGGAGGAGACGCACCTCTTTTTCTGGATAGAAAAGAATTTAGGCGTTAAATATAAATTAGTTCATATTCCTTATAATTTTGGTCTATATCATCCTAGCTATCTTTCACCTGATTAATGGTCAGCCCTCTGTTCTATACCTCTTATTTGTGACAATTTATGACCTCTTATGTTAGCTCCAGTTTTTCACCTTTTGTAGTAGCATAGTAGTCCCAAGTCCCTCTTGCTTCTAACATTACTCCAATTGCCAGAAGACACCCTTGGGATATTCAGGCGCATTAGCATCTGTGTTGCTCTGGTCTCTTCCTCTCCTGGGAGCGTTTTGGCAGACTCTATGAGTTTAAGGATGTGACAAAGCAACAACAGAGGCTAGAGGGTAGATCAGAGAGGGCAGAGACAGACATAACCTGTGGGGAGGGACAGTCAGGGAAGCAATGGGCCGGGGATGCAGAACTTCTCGTAAATCCTGTGCATGACAGATATGTAACTTTATTGTGTTAGATGTCCAGCATCTTTCCAGCGCCTGCTTTGATAGAAACAATCCTTTGGAATATGGTAAGCTAGGGAAAATCTATCTTATGTTTCTCCCCAACTTGAAATTGGCTTTGACAAAAATCGAGGTATGATTTCTAAAAAGGGGATTCCGCCCTCGGAAAAGGTACCCAGTGAAATAGTCCTGCAAGAGCCCTCGGCCCGTGGGAGTAATTTCAAAGAAATCTCCAATGTCTCTCCCTCCGGCGCCGGGAGGTGCTGCCACGCACCCTGG